>JAUEKT010301454.1:0-23048 GCA_031762655.1 Doris verrucosa | reverse complement strand
GGGGAAGAGCTGGTCTTGGCAGATGATGAAATTGACAGTATAATCAGTCTATGATACATAATTAAGCCATAGGACTTTTTTTTTAACAGGGAACACAAAAACATGCTCTGGGAATGTCGATCTTCCTGCTCCAATCACCAAATTTGACATCATCAGGATCTTCTTTCTGCTTCACCTTTCTCTCTTCCAGCCATGCCCACCTCGATCGGTTTATTACACCTTATCCACCTCCATGGATTGATTAGAATCGATGAACTGCATCGTGGTAGACTTGACAGATAGATCTAGAATCTGGGCGGAAAGAATGTCACTCCATTTAAAAAATGACAAACCACTCAACGATTGAAGCGTCGGGAGTGAAAATGAAAGTGAAAGAAAGCCTGGTCCAAGATTCATTTGAGGTTTGTAATCGCCATTGAGTAGGCCTACCAGTTCATTGTCGGTCTGTAGGCCAATTGGTATCGTTACGGTAAAATGAGTCTTGAATCTCACTCCTGCATCGTATAATAGAAGCTGAATACGATCTGTGTTCGATACATGTTAAGCTTTTCTCAAAATTGGGTATTTTTGACTGCTAGCAGTTCAGCAATTGAGATTCGTGTTAGCGTCGTCTTTTTTATATTTCGCTTTTCCGCTTTGGATTTTCCCGGTTGACTTGGAGACGAAAAATCGGTGCTGAACCCCGAATGGCACTCAATTCGGAAAATTCTTTCTCGCAAAATCGATAACCCGGATTTCCGGGTAGCCCCGGAAAAGCGACACCCATGTTCAGGACTGAGGCTTTTGTTAAAAATATTCATGTACAATAAAGCCATGACACAAAGTTTTATGTATGATGATTAGTAATAAAAGAGTCTGTCATTCAAACTTAATGACAAATTTATCCATGAAACAGTTGAAATCATGAATTATGTACATATGAGCAAAAAATTCAGGCTTAATAATAATAATAAATGGCATTTATATAGAGCATAATCCCGTAGATTACAAGCTCTATGCTTACAGAAATGTTTTCACCTTCATTGAAGAAATATAATCCTTATTTTCTAACATTTATATAACTCGTCTCCTAATTCATTGAACATGTTTCCAGTCGCAAAACATTATCAAAATGCTTATGCTTTATCATACCTCATTCTCCCGAGATTGAGTCCTTTATTTTAAATCAAAAAGAAATGAAATCTCTATTTTGTACAAATAGAGTTTTTTGTTACTGTGTTTACTAAGTATACAGTCACACAGTCAACAAACAACTTATTAATGAAATTTTTCAGGCTTTGAGCCTCAACTTTAACTAAATATTAGCATAAATAGCATAGCATTTCTTTGACATATAAATCTGAAATACTTCACAATGAATGAATTAAAAGAAGATTAAAACAAGAAAACTAGACAGAAATGAATAGTAAAAAAAACTGTTTGGAAGCACTTGGCTATTCTCTGGCAAGAGTGAGGGGAAACAATGATAATGAGTTAATACTGACTTTAATGATTTTTCTTCTTTCATAATAAGATGATTAGAGTATTCTAAGATACTGAATTTCCAGATGAATCAAGAGGATTGAGAAAATAATGTCTTTACTTGTATTTGTCTCCAGTGCGAACATGGATTTCGTTTCTGCAGCGAAACATTGTTGGATCACGCATGCAGCCATTGTCAGACTTCATGTCCAGCTTGGCTCGGACACAACATTGCTGACCTCGTTGACTGCCCTTCTTCATCTCATTGAACATTGCCAGATTCGTTGCAACATCTGAAATGTGATAAAAGTTAATAAGTTTTCAGATGATACAAATAGGAAAAAAAATGAGTGGACAGGAAATGAAATGAAAACAAACATTAATTTCAATTCCAAACTACACAAACAAAAACGGTCTCAAATGAAAAGAAAAATTCAAAACATTGATTAAAAACTCCTCACAGGAAACCAGAAAATATAGACGGCTTGTTATAATATCATGACTACGATCAAATATAAACAAGATGCATTCTATTGCGGTATTGACATTGTTTTCCATTAAACTTTTTAAAACTCTTAAACAAAAACTCAGACTTTACCATTGCTCCTATTTTTAGACTCAAATCGTTCCTCCCGTTCCTTCTTCATTCTCTCAGGCTCGGTGTCATCACAATAGGCTTTGCCATCACGTATCATTTGCTCTCCCAACTTCAAAATAAGATCAAAATGATCAGATGTGTGGCTAAAATGGTCATATGTCACACCAAGAAGCTCAAGATCCTTCAGAATCACCTGTGAGCCGATAAAAATAGAAACAAAACATTGTCATTTTTTCATATTATAATTGGTTGATTGAAACAATTCTGATAATGAGTGAAACAAATAGCAGATTTCTCATTAGCAAATTTTGGCTTGAAGATATGTGTGGCGGCATGAGAAAACCCGGAAAAAGTCGCCGTTCATGGTTTTGAGCTAGGCCCAATAAAATTGAGAATTTGATGATATGAGCGGTTTCCGGTTTTTGCGTGACTCAAAAACATGTCATTTTTCTTTATTATGCACCAAGTCTAAGTACAATAATAAGAAGAAAAATGCACTTAATCGCTTATTTTGAAAGCACCCTTCAAACGAATCAAGCTGCGAGAGACCTAGATCTAGCCTGGCCGCTACATATCAGTCAAAATAGCGACCTCCAGTGCCTTGTCAGATGCCGACTTAGCCAAATTATTAAACCTTAATTCCATCGATTCAGACGAGAGAGTTTAGGGCTTCAACTAGACCCAAGTAGATCTAGATCTATTTGAAGAGTTGAATGTGAAAATATTGAAAATAAGAAGGAAATTATTTCTAGATCTAGATCTACCTACTATTCTAGATCTAATTTTTTCTAGTTTTGTCTTCCTTTTTTTTCGCATGTGAGACCCAATGTGAATCAAGACCTGCTACTGACAACGACAATGTCAATATTGAGAATGGATTTGAAGCCGTCACACCAGATCTAAATCTAGCTGAATCTATAGTTCCTAGAGATCACTTTCTTTGATTATCTGCTCGTTTGATCGTGTTGTTGATCTCAGAATCAGGTTGAAAAAAACATTTTTAACTTTCATTGCGATTTCTCAGAAAGCAAAATTCGGAATAGGGCACACAAAAAAGGGAATAACTTTGGTTCTCATCATGATAAAGACTTAAAATAAAAAGCAAAATGCTCAGAAATAACTGTAGATGAAAATGGGACAAAACCTGACACTTCAAAAAATTAAACTTATTGAGGGTTTTCTCATGCCACCACACATTTTGTCATGTTGCAGTATAGCCTCAATCAGGCAAGTCTTTGATTTTATTTATATTTACTGCAATAAGAAGAAGCAAGGCGTTTTAAAGGGTGATTACAATATGCTTTTAGTTTAGTGGTGTCCAGCTCAATTATTTGGCCTCCAAATGTAGAATAAATGAGTAGGCCAATTTATTTAACACAGTGTCTTGAATCTAGACCTAAATCTGGATCTCAATGCTCTATTTGAATCTATATCTAATCTACATTTAATTTTGTTTAATTACTAGATCTAGACATATCAACACATTCGAACATAAAATCTAAAGATTAGATGTAGATTTAGATATTTAGAGCTAGATCATCTAGATATCTAGATTTAGATCTAGACATATTAATCTTCATATCTATCTTTATGTAAGGTTACAGAGAAGGAAAATGCTAGGTAAATAGTTAAGTATGGGTAGTACTAATTATAAATAAGTTCCATTCCCAGATTCTTTAGTTTGCTAAGTTTTTAAAATTTGATTGAAATGACTATGTGAGATATCTTAACCATTGGTGTGTGGTTGTGAAGGTTTGTATATCAATTTGCATTGCATGAATTTTATTGCATTTAATGCTTTTATCAAATGTGTTTGTTGACAAAACGATGTTGTGGGTTGTGGCTTTTCTTTAATCTATTTGCCTGCCTGTCTAGCTAAAGCTTTTGGACATTCCAATGATTACTCAACTTCCCTGATCTGAAACCCCAGCGAAGCTGAGTAACCCAGCTAGTATTTTAATATATATACATACAATTCTAAATTTCCCAGTAATGTTTGTGGTTTATTTTTACGCTGATTTCTTCCCCTGTCAAAAAGGCCTGTGAACAAACACCCAAGGGAGATAAAGCCAAAAGCAAGAAGAGGAAGTCCTCAGACCTTGGGAAGACAAAGGATGTGATTACATCGAAGAAGTCAGAATCGGCAATCACAGTTATTCTAGGGGTGTTTGTGGATGCTATTCCCCACATTCCATCTCACAGGAAGATTGTTTTATTCAAGAAGCTGATGACTGTGGTGGGAATAGAGCAGTACTTGTGGCGGTTGATGCTGTTGTTCATAAAGAGTGTCATCAAACGGCCCAAGAGTTCAGGAACAGATTTTCCACAAGAAAATGTAAGTTGTTTTTTTTTTTTTTGGTTTTCATACTTTAATTATATATCATTACTGTTTCATTGAATTGTTGTTCTCTACACTTTCTTTGTCTCCTGTTTTTATTGGTACACTTACTACAAGGGTCGTATAGCTAAATCACATTTTAAAGTACGCATGGGAGTACTACTCATCTAATTGAGTTAATCCAACTTATGGAAAAAAAAGAAGATTGACAAAAACTTTTATACGATGCTTTGTTCAACATATCACTGGCCTTATTTAACCCTTCATTGTATCAGATATATTATCAACAATAAACCTATGCGCCAATGGGCTTGACTTCTTTGAGTACTTGCAACAAAAGGAGGTGACATAAAATAGTAAATGGTAAATTTGATTTAAGGGAATAAAGTTCAAGATAAGTCGAGTTTTAGCAAGTAACTCAATTTGTTTCCATGTTTTTACATTCTTTTATATATTGTTTTATTTTATTGTTCCCTAAAGACTTCAGGCCCCGTGGCTACCTCTGACATGGAATTCCTGTCCAGCTTATCTGAAGAGTTTTCCAGCATTGAGCTTTTCAAGTGCGTTGACAGCATTCTGAACTACATCAGTCAACTTCCGGAGGAGTTGAAACAGGGCAAGTTTGTTTTTCTTGTTTATCCTAGTTAAAACGGAAATTTATCTCCTTTTTCTGTCATTTTTACGACGGTCTTCTTACAGTACCTGAATTTGTTTCTTAAATGATTTTTAAAACATTTTTTTTTATAAATCTTCTTTTTTCTTCTAGAAGTCTTTGAATTATTACCCATTATATTATTTAATCTTGATTTAATGTTTTGCTTCTTAAGAATATTTTTACAGCCATTCTGGCTTATTGAGTAGAATCTTTTCTGAATAGTCAGTGCTTGTAATGATTTGCACTTGGTTTAAGTTGGGAACATTGATGTAGATAGGTTAGGGATCTGTGTTTAAGAACATAAGCTACTTTTTTAACAGATCTTATGCTTTAATTTTGTTAACCCTACCACCATGCCACAACACAACCCCAATAAGTCTTTTGTCTTTATTTGCGGCGTTTTAGTGATGCACACGCTTTTCTTTTCTTTTTCACTTTATATTAACCTCTGACCAACTTTCTGCTTTGCATGATGTTTTCCTTTAGATGCTAAGAAAACTGTTCAAGAGTTGAAGAAGGCACCAATGACCTTGGACAACATCAGTGCGGAGGATTCCGAGATCTTCAACACTTACAACCACACTCCCAAGCAACTGCGACACTTTAAGTATGCTACTGTGTTTGCTATAGCAGAACTCTTGTCCAGTGAACATCTTGTTGCAGAGGTATGCGTGGTTTACTGGTTTGCATTAAGATTTAGTAAGGAGAATCAGATGTTTTGAATTTTCAGCTTTCTAGATACAGTGTTTATAAGTGTTACAGAATGCTCTTGGTAAGAATTTGAAATGGTTCAACTCTTTTCAAACCGGACGAAGGAAGGAAATTACTTTTTCAATGAAAATAATAAAGTACACTTATAAGTAGAACACCAACTTTTCATCTGCAATGAGCTCTAGTTGTTGTAAAGGAAACAAATTGAGATGTCTCCTCTCACTAAAAATTTAATGATGAAGCCAATTCAAATTTAAGTACATGCAATATTTTGTATGGATTGACACTGATATCAACACCAAATTTTCTGCTGTCCTTCTTTCAACAAAATTACTTCACTGTCCTGCGTATTAGTAAACCTATTTCTTTCTTTGTGAGGCTTATGGTTGTTGGTGGTTAGTTACTGTTTCTCCAATTAATGAAGATCTATTTGGGCTTTGATAGGTCAGGAAAGTACATCATTTTGGGGGGTAAAATCTCAGATTCAAATCAGATCTGTAATCCTATAGCAGATAAAGATAAATCTGGGCTTAGGTCAGTGGATTTGTAGTCCCACTGAAGACAAGATCTTAACTAAGATCAATGGACTTGTAGTCCCATAGAAGATAAAGATAAGTCTTTTCCCATATAAGAATGAGAAAAAGATAAATCTGGGATCTGATCGGTGGATCAATTACATAGAAGGTTAAGATTAATCGAGACTCACATCAGTGGATGTGGAATAACGTAGAAGATAAAGATCAATCTCGCCTCAGATTAGTGGATTTGTGGTACAAAGAAGATAAAAATGGACATCGAAAGAAGCTTCTTGCACAATGTCATTTGTCGCGATTGAGGCTTGAACCCGGTATCTCTTGGTCACCAGCCGACATTTTAACCACTCAAAGCGCTGAATGAGCCATTGAGTGTTTGAAACTATCCATGACTGGTGTCCATAATTACAATTTAATACTAGATATCCATTCACTCACGTCGAATTTAACCCAAGCACTATTTGCCCTTTTTCACCAGCTTTCTATGACGTACCAGTCCGCCTTCCTGCCGTGCTACCAGAACGTTCTGGAGACGATCCTCAAACTTATTGGCCAGGTGGCCGAGTCCAACGACTCCCACAAAGACGACGCCTCTGCCAGGTTCTGGAAGATCCTCCTGCACAAGTGCCACGATTTGATGGAAAATGTGAGGATTATTCAATTTTCATTGATTTTATTATTTCATATACTGTACCTCTGTGTTTCCACTATGATTTAGTGATTTTCTTTTTATTCGTCTTTGTATCTTTTTTTACTTCTTGTGATTTTCAATTTATTTATATTGAAATGAAATTTCCGTCTTTTTCTTTTTTGTTTAGTCATTGAACCATCTCTATTTGTTATGTTGGTGCATCACTTAAATTTTATCCATATAATTTCAGCTTGTGACCTTGCTTCCCGACTCGATGTTCCTCGAGGTCGTCTCCGGTCTGATGAATCATTCGCTGACCTTGGTACAGAAACGCGCCCTTGACCTTTTGGGATCCAAACTGCAGCGTTACAAAGATACTGCCCTGAACCGAGAACAAGTAAAATCCTTTTCTAGATGGATTAGCTTCATTGTGCATGAGCAGCATCTTGACCATCTTTTCAATGCAAAGCCAGAGACAGTGTATGGATATCATTTTTTGTCGAACAGCAGCCTGAAGCCATATGCCCACAGATCTTCAGTGTATAATATTTGGATATCATCGAAATAGCATGTCATACTGTAAAGTATATAATGAGTGGGAGAGACATTGCATTACAGTATCAATCTCACAAAGGGTCGTATCTGATTTTTGCACATTTCTCGAGAGCTGCATCTAAATTTTGGCCATTCTTTGTAGATACAGCTATGCCTAAACTTGTTTTGCTCATAGCTTTGTTAGTTTTAAAGCTAGAGATACGTCTCTTTGAGAAAACATAGATATGGTCACCAGGGTGTTCCGCAATGGCCTCGACTCGAAAACGGTATTTTTTTTAGATATGCCCCTATGTGAGATAGGCGACAATTATAATTGTAAGATACTGGATAGTTTTAATGTTAGGCAAAGACCACTGTATTCGTTCGTCTACAGTGTTGTTTTATAATTTTATATTTCTTTCCATTTGATGTAATCGCCAGAAATTGATGTTACTGCCCATGGTGGACAAATTGGAGAAGATCATCCAGCACTGCCTTTTGCCCAAGGGTAAAGCCATCCCCAAAGATGAGGAAGTGGTGAATGGACAGGCTGCCATTTACAGCCTGAAAGTTTTGTGTCGGATTTTGGGAGAAGCAAACTATGAGGCATTTCTTGGTGTAAGTATATTATTTAAAGCTTTTGATTTTTTTCTGAAGTGTGAAAGAAACACTTCGTATATTGACTCCTTCAGAAATTCAATGTTATTGATTAATAAAGATCTTTTAAGTTTCTAATTTTAGACCTTTTAAGTTGCTGATTTGTTTTCCTCACATCTGAATGTATTTCATTGTTCTTAGTAGTCAATCATCTTTTAAATGTTCTGTCACAGCATTGTTTTTTTTTAGTTAAAAGAATGCATCAAAGTTAATACATTGTTGGTTGATTATATAACATTCATTTGTAGCCTGAGTATCATTCTTTACATGTTTGTATAGATCAAAGCAAATCTTACAGTACTGCAAAACATATTGTTTTCTTGTGTATGTACACCGTACAGTCATAACTTCGCATTTGTTTCATATTTTATTCTTTAGACATGCCACAGTTTTAATAGTCAAGTTCATTCTGATAGATAATATGGACTAGTCTTAAAGTAGGACAATAATGCAGTATGCATTTTGAGAATGAATATGACTGATATTTAAATTTTGTCCTTTATTTTTCAGGTCTTGAAGCCTTGCATGGAAACTTTGCGGAGGTTCAGCGACAGTGGAATGGTGTGTGCATCTGCCATGCTGTGCATCGCGGAAGTGATCAGCTGTGCCAAAGTTCATGCCATTGAATACCTGGCGCAGTTGATGCCTCTCATCATTTCTGAGATACAGTCGGAAGAAATGACAAGGTTTGAGCATTCACAATATATGTCAATTAAACGTTTGTTGTGACGCTGAGTAGGAGTTTCAGGAGAACTGATAGCATTAATTATGATTATGGGATTTTGATTTTAAGGAGCAGACGTCTCTGTTTTTTCCTTCAATATTGTTTTGTTTTCCTTGTTTTTGGTTGCCGTTTAGGAGAAATGTTTTGATGTTGAAGAAGAGTTGATGTTGATGTGAAGTGAAGAAGTTGTAAGTTGGGTCAGGAAATCTGAATTCATTTTTTCCTTCAACAATACTTGATCGGAGGCTGTTTGATAGAGGCTACTAGTTCATTTTGACTTCTTTTCTGTACTCTTTTACCTTTCTTTCATCTTGCTTTTTACATTAAATTAACCCTGAGCTAGCCAAAAACAGCTGATAGAATATTTTTTTAAGAAGATGTTATTGTTTATAGCTTGAGTTTCTTGCTTGCATTCATTTTGATTATGCTCTTTCCATAATTTTCCTACAGACATGAAGTTCTACTCCTGGCCGCAATCACATCATTGCAAAAGATCATTGAAGCAGTGCCGCTGTTTCTCAGTCCTTATTTGCCAGACATCATCAGTCAGGTATGAAACGGTACTTTTTGTGACCCTTAGTTAGCATTGTTCTTTGGCAGCAAACTCACTTGCCTCATATCTAGACATGATATGAAAGTCCTGGTTTCGAAGCATTTTGGTGAAGACAGACATTTGAATAATCAATTGAAATGCATGCATCCTTGGACTTCTTCACACATTTTCAAAGATAGTAATAAAGTAAAGTTCCTTCTAGGCCTTGACAGACTCAAAGAGCCGGAGCTTATCCCGGTTTCTGTAGCATTAAATGGCACAGATGATACAAGATCATCCCCTGGACAGGACGCTAGTCCATCACAGGTTTTACTCCCCAGCCATTCTGGTACTCATTTACACATGAGTTGAGTGAAGCAATTGGAGTAAACTTTCTAGCTCAAGGAAAATACATAATGGATGGGATTCGAACCCCGTATTTCTCAGTCAGCTGTCCGACACTCTAGCCACTCGTCTACCGTGCCTCCAAAGATAGTAATGCTTTATGGTTATATTAATTGTTAACACCCTTGTAACAGTGGAACCCTTGAGCATAAGGATGCAAAGAATGACTACCACTACTTTGTCCATCCTGTGTGTACAATAAGAGGCTGCAAAGGATAAACCCATTAGATGTAAAATCTTTGTGGAAACAACTTTCATCTTTTTGACTTTGCAATACCGGTTCTGTATATCTCTTTTGTATGCAATGATTTTGAAAGAAAATGCTGAAAATTGTATGCCCAGAAAGACTGGGCATCGATTTCGAAGCAACAAATCAATGGGTTTTTTTTTTCATATAAATCTTTGCAGATTTCCATCATTAGTTCATCTCTACATGCTGGCTCCCACAAACCTGTAATTTTCCAGAAAATTAAACTGATATGGTGAGTCATTTAAGAAATTAAAGGAGCGGTTTGTCATATTTGTTGCTTTTTGGCCTTTTAAAATTTAATTATTTTTTATCACTATTTAAAAACCTGTCAGTTGTAAAACTTTGTTGTAGATATTTTGTCACGTCCACTGATGTCTCATGAGAGATTTCTGAGATCTTGGGTTTTTTTTTTACCTTTTTTTCTTAATCTGTCTTAAGGTAAATATGGCTCGTGTGCTGCTACTTTTTTCCTTTCCTTTTAATATTTCTGTCTAATAATTTATACATTTTTTCATATCACCATGTCCTCATATTTCATTCTTGGATGGTAGCAAGTTGACAATGAGGGAAATGTCAGATAGACAAACAAAATTAGTTGAATGCGTTCCATTTTTAAAAAAAAGATATCCTGGATGAGGAAAGTTTTGTTAGTAATCATTAAATAATTTCAGCATCTTTAGCTTTATGCAATGCTTTTGCAAAAGTATCGGGAAAAGAAATCTGTGGTAAGAATCTAAACTTCATCAGTGATAACACTTCTTATAATCTACACTATTGTATAATGACTCACATCTTTTTACTTTTTATATCAAAGTACCACTTTGGCCACAGTGACAGCAACTAGAAAGTTTCTGCCTGCCTTGGAGAAAAGCGTTTCTGATCTACAAGACAAACTTACTGTGAGTTTTTGACAAAAAATTTTGATTGTGTTTTGTCGTGCTATGTTAACTCTTGTGTGAAACAAGTTTAATTGGCTCACATTTCTAAAGGGGTCCTTGTCATATTTGACTTCAAGTGATTTTGGAGAGGAAGGCGTAAAAAGTTTGATTGGTTTCATTGTTAACAAGCGTGATTGTAGCAGTTTTCCGGCATCCTTTACTTTAATGTTGTGTCCTTTTTCCTTTTTCCAGAGTTGTGCCGAGTGCCTCATGACCATGTTGAAAGGACATATAGAAGGCATGTCACGGGAAGACTTGACGACATTTTCTCGGGATCTCTTGAAATTCTTCTTCAACTGTTTCAACCTGAGGATTGACAGACCAGAGGTATTGATTTATTCTTCACTCTTTCATTTTTCTTTCAAGCGATATTTCTCTCACATATGCCTGAATTTTGTCTTGATAATTCTTTATGAAGGTGGCCCAGAAGAGTATTTGACTCTTGATTAATTGCACCTCAGTTAATAAAAATTTCAATTTATGCCACTTCTCTGCAAAAATGGAATTAATGCTAATAAAAGTTACTAGTTGATAGGAACTCACCTTATATAATGGCAATACCGCGAGCAGCCAGTTCCAGATTTTTTTCTTTATCTTTTCTCATGTCCGTCATGGCAAAACAACATTATTGTGTACATTCTTTGAAATTATACAAGTGTAATGATAACATTTGTGAGAGGCACAGTCATGCCTGCATAGAGGCACACAGAGACGACTTGTTATGTTATGAATTAGCCAGCTCTGACAAAAGACCATCCCTCTTAAAGGAATGATGGCTAATTGTCTGACCATACAAGCTTTTTTATAATTAGAAAGTTAATGTGTCAAATTCAGTAGCCCCACCTTCACTAAGCTATGTCCTTAAACTTTTCTGTTTGTGAATGATTTCATACATATTTAAACAGCTCAGTGGACGCTTACTCTTGTTTATTATATGGCCTCTCCTTTTCTTTTCCATTCAACAGATCAGTGAAGCGGAATTGGCTACAATCGAGGACTTTGTGATTGATGCATTCATCTCCCTTGTGTTCAAACTCTCTGAAGCTCAGTTCAAACCCATGCTTTTTGAAGTAAGATGAGAGGCTGAATTAAGGACTTAAAATTATGAGAGAACTAATTGATTTTCTTTTTCAAATTTTAAATGTGTCAGTTGAATTTTAAAAAAATATGGTGTTAATTGGGAAATAAGAAAATAAGGTCAGACAATGAGGGTTTTGAGAAGTTTTCTTAGAACTGTAATTGTTCAGATGACTGAAAGAATCAACACAGTTTATTATGGTACTCTGGGCTTGAAATTAAGTTAGAGGCCGCATTGCATTCTAAGCTCAAAACATTTAATCACTGTACAGAAATTCTGTATTTCTCACTTTTGTCTTGTGACCAAGCAGAGATATGCTTACTTGATGATACAGAGCAATATTATTGAGATTTTAATGTCTTTTGTGCTTAATTTTTCTTCTTGTACCCAGTTGTTTACATGGGCTACTGATGAGGATGCTAGCAAGGACAGACTTTTGATCTTCTATAAACTATGTCACAGGTTGGTAATTACTTCCGTTCTTGTTTAATGCCCAGCCTATTCAATATTTAAGAATTAGACTATTTCAAGGTATAAAGTCCTTTCAAGGTCATGAAGACTCATATTCAAGAATCTATCATACATATTAGTAAAAAGTAAAGTTCCTTGTAGGCCTTGACAGACCTAATGAGCCAGAGCTTATCCCGGTCTCGGTAGCATTAAGCGGAACAGAATGATACAAGATCATCCCCTGGACAGTACGCTAGTCTATTGCAGGTTTTACTCCCCAACCCTTGCTGGTATTCATTTACACCTGAGTCGAGAGAAGCAATTGGAGTGAAGTTTCTTACTAAAGGAAAATACACGATGGTTGTGGGATTTGAACACTGTACGACTATGTCAGCAGTCCGACGCCCTAACCAACCACTCTGCCACCGTGCCTCTTGGTACATATTAGCAACAACAACAAAATTATCCATTTGTAAAGAATCTTAAGTTGATACTGAAGTTCTGAGGACAAGCTTAAAGACTTATCAGATTTTTTTAAATGTTTAAAACAGCAGCTCAGGTGAAGGAAGATTAGGTTTATATTCAGTCAAATAGAAACTATGAAATTTCCTTTCTTCTTAACTTCACTAGAGATGTATTTAGGTAGATCTATGCAAAAGCCAACGAGACTTATGTTAAGGTACTTATTTAGAGACTTATTTAGCTACAATAAAATTGCTAGTTTTATCAAATCTTCTCAATACTGCTTAAAGAGCATCTGCTGTCTTTTATGTTGTGTATATCATATTAAATGTTGAATGGGTAATGTAAATGTATTATGATTTGCTTAAATAGTATTGTAGTATGTTTTTCATTCTTTCTCCCTCAATAAGATGTTTCATAACTATATAATTTCATTTTATGTTACTTTTTTCATGTATGGTATACTACGAAATATACAATTGAGTGCTTTAAGATTGTTGTCAAGCATTAATTGAGATCAGTCTTAGCATTTTACTATATTAAAGCTACTAATGAAAATATTCTCGGAACTGTCTACGGCTTCGTGAAAAATTTAGATTATTCAAGTTTTTGGCCTGTAGCAGATTGTTGGAGATAGAAAGAAATACTTCATAACAGCTTTTATAAAGTAACCTTGTTGGTTCAACTTTTATCAGTCACAATATGCTTTTACTATTACAGATTGGCAGAGAAATTGAAAAATCTTTTCACGCTTTTTGCTGGCCACATCTTGAAACACAGTGCCGAGATTCTTGACGCAAACAACAAGAGCAAGACAAGTAAATTAAATTTGTTTCTCAATGCTGTTAAATTTTCTTTTCTTTTAAGTTATTTGTTCTAACAATAGAGGCGGTTGAGGAGGTTTATAATCATTAAACTTGTAATTGCCTGTATGACCTATCGTAAGATTATTCTGCATCGCTCCTTGTCGCCTTAGCTAGCTTCCCTAGCATAGTTTTTACTATATTATTCACAACCATGGAATTCAGTACTTTTGCTATGGTAATTGCTTCAATTGAAGCGGGAAAAAATAAAGGTTAGAATCGCTACAACCACCATGTCAAAACTGTCAAGAATCTGAAGATGTAAAGTCATTTGCAGTTGTATAAGTTGTTGGTCGTCCCTATATCCCTCTATGGATGTAAAAACAGGACACTTCTGGATGAGTCAGGAGAGAAGAATCCAAGCATTTGAAATTAAGTTTTTCCATAAACTCCTCCACATCACAATATACAGGCAATAGAAGATGAATGTCAAGAGTAAAGTGGAAAGACGGTAGGCAAGCAAGAACATCTCCTCACCGGTGTGAGGTGCCGAAAGCTGACATGGTTTGTTGGACTTGACTCTAAAGACAACAGCCGTACTAAGGTCATTGTGCAAGGATTCACCCAGGGTAGCCAACGAAGGGTGGGACAAGGAAAATCTTGGTGTGACGACTTGCAGGAACAGCCTGGGCTGATGACGCTGGAGCTTCATCTGATGTCACCGACAGACCAGCCCTGACACAACTGTCGGCCTCCACACTGTTCAGATTCAACTCTAGATCACTTTTGAGGCAATATGTCAAGTGTTTGTGTTCATGACAATGTCAAAAATAATTGTTAAACATGCTTTACTCTGCCTTCTTTGGCGGGTCAATTGACATGCCTGTCAGTGTGAGGGTTAAGACCCAACTAATCAAGTACATATTGCCGAAAACTTTAATTTGCGATGTTGTCAGCAGGTTACCCTCATCAGCGTAAAATAATCAGATATTTGAAACACTGTATCCTATTCATATTGCATGAATGTACATCTTTGTCATGTTGCATCTGCATCAAGTCTTAATCATTATTTTCTGTTTTGTGTTGGTCATCAGAATGTAAATTCTTTGGCAAAGGCAAGAAAGCAAGATCAAAAAGCTGTCGACTCATTAGGGATGTCATTGGGTGTCTCCAGAAGACGTTTGCCCATGACACGGAGGGTTTCCTCAACAAGGAACGTTTCGACGTTGTCATGCAGCCTATCGTGGACCAGGTAAAGTGATGCTTAACAGTCTTTCTTTTTCCAAATCACATGTCATTTCTTTCACAAAATCTGAGTACAATAACTTTGTAAAGTGTGACTGTTCTGTTTGCATTTTAATAATATGCCTCTCCGTAGTGGTAATATCTATTTTTGATTGCGGTAACGAATGGGTTTGGGGGACCCAAACTATTTCTTCTCTTTGTTATCGAAAAAATGTCGGATTACTTTCACTCCAAGTTGTGAGCATAACTCCCCAATTACAGATGGGATCCCTTTTTGTTTCTTCCCCAATAGACTTGCATTTTACTTTCAGTCCATCTAAAGAGCTCTTTCTGTAAAATTTAATTTGGCTCTTCTTCCCATCTAGCCATTCACCAGAAATTACTTTGCGAGTAATGATTAATAATCAATTCACCACCACCCCTAACGGAGGCATGATGGCTGAATGGTTAGAGTATTGGACTGGTGACCGAGAGGTACTGAGTTCGAATCCCAGTCATGACCATTGTGTAATTTCCTTGAGCAAGAAAATAACTCTGATTGCTTCACCCCACTCAAGAGTAATGAGTATCTGGCTGTTAAAGACAGCACTGTCTTTGTCTACAAAATTGTATCGTGCCTAACACGCTGCGAGTCTCGTCCTCTGTTCTGGGGGAGTAAAATGTGATTATATTTATAAAACGTCTAGAGGCTAGGGTAATACTGGCAATAGGCACTATATAAATGGTCACTTCACTTCTTTTCACCTTATTTTCAATTGGCTTTTTTCTTTTCCCAGATTGAAAACCAGTTGGGAAAATCCTCGGTGGCCCAAGAGAGGGTAGACCAGTACCTAGTGCCTTGCATAGCCAGTTTGGCCGCTGCGGCCCACGATGACCTTCTGTGGAAGGACATGAACTACCAGATTTTGTTGAAAACACGGAATCAAAACTCACAGGTGAGGACATTTGATTGCTCACTTATTTGTGAAAAGTTATCTCTGTTCCAGATGATTAATCTTTTACTAAAAAGGAACCCACAAGGACGCAGACCACGAACAACCTGGAGGAGAGTGATGGATGATGATCCTAAGAGGGGAGGTCTTTTATGGAGGGACCTGGCAGGATATGCTCAGGATAGGAGCAAGTGGAAGACAGTTGTTTGTGGCCTATACCCTGGTACAGGGTGAAGAAGGCAATGATGATGGTGATTTCTTATCTGTGCTATCAAAAAAGTGTCAGATTAGTTTCACTCCAGGAGTTTGATAATTATATTATAGATTTACTATCATCACAAAGTATTTCAGTAACATAAAAAACTTTCAGACAAAACGAAAAAAATGTGAATCATTCATATTATTTTGTATATATAACATTTTGCAGTATCAGGAAAAGGTTTGTGTAGTATGTCTTTGAATTTTTAGTGTAGGTCACAAGCCAACCATTTTCAAGCATTTCTTGTGATGCTACAAAGTTGTTTCTAACCGTGCCGCAATACATCACAGATGTTGTGCATTAAAGCTGAGGTATATTAATTCTTAACGATTTCTTTATTGGAAAATTTCTTGTGGAGTTGAAAATGATAATGATGATTTTCTGAATGAAGTACCTTTTTAAGCTTGTCGTAAAATTCAGCATGATTTCAAACCTAGAAAGGCTTAAAAAAAAATAAGCTGCTCAACCAAGTTTGTTTTTTTTTCAAAGCAACAACGAAATCAGCCCATCATTGGACCAAACATTTTCTTTTAAATTGCAGGCTGTACATAAAGTATCGTTAAATGTTAAGAATTTTAATTTAAAAATTACTTGATTCATTTGTTTCGTTTTTGACTCTCAGAAAATGTTCCATTATTTTCATGAAGCTATTTCATGCTGTTTTTTAGGTGCGAATGTGGGCATTGTCTGCGATTGACGCCTTTCATAAACAACTGGGTGAAGACTACACACAGCTAGTGCCAGAAACAATTCCCTTCATTGCTGAGCTCATGGAAGGTTTGTGAAATTGTCACTTACTCAAAATCAAACATTTTTACAATCATTTTATTGTAAACAAGGAAGGTGATCCAAAATTTTGTATGATGTCAAATAGTGACAAAAGTATTTAGTCTTATGTGTCACTTTTCACTGGGGGAACAAAAGCTTTAGACAGGTCGTCATGTCTTACATCGCTGCCCACTTCTAATCACAGCAGAAGAAGGAAGAAATTACAATTAAGCTCAATTTAAAAAAAAAGAATACCAGTGTTTTCAAACCCTTTCAGGCGGCAAAAGCTAAGTTTTTGCCTATTGTACCACATGTTCAAAAGTATATTTTATTGAGATTTTTCCAAAATTTCCTTGACAACTGAGAAAATTGTCAGTAAAGAACATCCATGGACATGACTTAGCCACAGGAGAGAATTCAACAGTAAGGTTTATTTAGTCTTTAAGCTTAGATCTAGTCCTTGTAATGTTCTTTACAACGATATTAGCAATAAAGCAGCATGCGCTGGAAGCAGAGAGGATTTGTATAACAAAGAGTGAAGGAAATGAGGGAAATGGTGAAATTGAATTAAGTTACAAGGGATGATTTCTGTTTTGGTTTACTTGTATTAGGTATCCCAAACTCCCGCTTAACGGCTGGCGAATTTGCCGTGATAGACCCAAAATAAGGCTGTCTTCAATCTTCGCTCTCTCCTTTCCATGACATTAAAAGTATACAAAAAATAATTATGTTATATTTTGACCCTTAGTATTAACGCAAATCTAAGAGGTTTTATCAGCAGGAGGATAGGGAAAGCACAATGGCTTTTCAAAAACGGCTAATTCAATGCGTCGGATCGCTGTATTACGACGGTTTCAACAGCGCGCCGAGCAAACGAAATTTAGGTCTCTTCACTAACACGGCTTGCGTAACGCATTGAATGTGGCTAGCGCTGTGAAACAAAGTGCATGAGAATCTCCATTGAATTACCTTTCGTTTGGTGTAAGGCTCTCTTCGCTCCGATTTCTATAAATAACTCTAACCTTGACCGAAAGTTGACCCATGTTTTGAATGGAAAATTCCACCCCTCATTGATTGAAAGTAAAGAAGCGCTACCTATCACTGGAAACTACGACCTTTGAAGGTCATTGTGTCCGAAAATGAATATGATTGGTTGATTCAACGCTTTACGCCATCCATGAGAAGAAAGAGTGATTTTATGAATGGACACCGTTTTCTACCGCGAATCGAGCCGATCGGCCCTCGCTAGGCCTATTTCAACCGGCTTAACTCAATTACAGTGACACAAATCGTAGCATTATCGACTAGAATGTGTTTACTGATGATAAAATCAAAAGCTAACATTGTAAACTACCTTTGGAAACGGGATAAATTTACTTTAAAATAAATAAACACTCATGCGATAGCACCACCTCTGACCACGGGCCACGACGAGTCGGCCATTCAAGTTCGAGCTTCGCTTCGGTACCGTGCGATAGACCTAACTATTCATCTGCAACGGCTAATTTCATGTAGATTTAGAGCTTTTTATGAAGAAATGAAGGAAATGAGGGTCTTTTTTTCTAACTCTCAGTTTGAAATACATATCTTTTAATGGGATAAAGACGTCTAGACCTATAAATGTACTTTAGTTTTTGGAACTCGACACTCGACTTGGCTTGAACTCGGCACTCAGATTTGGCCCGATGTTAAGAGGCGGCCATGATAATTTTCAAACGCTAAATCTCCAATGATAATAATAATGTGAATAATATTATTGTATTAAAGTGGAAGTGGTTTTTTTTATGGTAGTTTATCATTCTGTTTTAGTGAGTTCTACTGATCAAACTAATTTGGAACAAAAATACTCATGATTACTATACAATTAGAGTGGAAGTGGTGGAAGTAAACTTTCAATCAAGTTTCAATGGGATTTTAGAAGGGACAAGTATTTTTCTCTTATTCTCTTTTTATCAAACCATTATAAATTGAAGTGATTTAACTTATTAGCTACCTACTTTCTCTGCTGAGGAGTCAAACAGGCATTAAAAAAAACAAAACTTACCTGAATGGTTGAATTTCGACTTTTTCCTTCATAAATCAACTATTTTTCTCAATTTGGCATAATTGAAAATATTTTACAAAATCAACAAAAAAGCATTGTAATGACTTTGATGCGACATGAAAGGCATTAAAAAGAGCTTTAAAATAATATATAATATGTTAGGGTTGTAAGGCAAAACGATTCATCCTATAAGCCTGAAAATAATTGAGTGTTTACTTTGTGACCCCAATATTGCACTCAGGTGATTTCAAGCTTATGGAATGTATAGTTCTTATGTAAAAAAAAATCCAAAAATAGCAACTTCTCTCTCATCATTAAAAAAACGCTTGTGATTTTAGATTTTTTTCCCGAAGTTTGTAGTGGTACCATTATGATCACACACAACTCACAATCTTGATATTGTCAAATTGTCTTGTAAGGACTTCCCTTTGCTGGAAAACGACATTACGTTTTATGTATTGAGTAATTCATGTTCTTGTGGGAGCTTGAAACTTGTGAAAAAATTGAATTTTTCGTTTGCGAAAACATTTTAAAAATTAAAAAATTCACTTTTTTTTTTTAAACCGATTTTGATCATTCTTTTTTTATTTTTCATCATTTCACTTTTTCTTTCCATATCAAAAGAAGAATACATGCTATAATCCAAATAAAAAATCAGTTTGTGATACCTAGTATTAAGGTTAATCTGTTTCATTGTAATGCTTTGCAATACGGCCTATTAAACATTTATCTGTTATGTTGCCATTTCTGTGGTTTGTCCTGAGATTAAAAGATGTTGCATATTGGGTTAGTTTGGATTAATCGTGATAACTGTTGTACATAGGCATGAAATATGTGTGGTTGATTTGTTATTCCTGCAGTTGGATATAAAAATAGTTTCAAGCAGCTTATCACCTGCAGCAAAGTTAAAAAGGACATAAATCACCATTCTGAGCAAAAGAAAAGAGAAGACAAACCCACCAAAATAACAGTATGGCTTGGTTTTTATTTTTGTCTTCTTTCAGTGGCAGCCCAGAAAGATTGCATCCGATGCAGGACCTAAAACTATCACCCAGATCCGTCAGGAAGCCAATGTCAATGTGAGTGTTGTTTGATTATCCCTGTCTGTTCCGTACGTTTAATTGTCATTAATTGTACTTTTTTTGTTTGTTGGAGTGTTGATCAATTGTTTTTCTGCAATTCTTTCCTGTGATGTTTAACTTCGTCTGTCGGTTGATACTTGTGTGGGTAGGTTTACGATTTTAATTTTCTTCTATTGATGATTTTATTTTTATTTTGTTCATCTTGCTGTTTCCTCTTCTTTCACCCTGAAATGATCATAAATAGCGAGCAGGGGAAAATTCAATCAGAAAAATAAAATCTGTATTTAGTAAAGCTTCCTGTCCTCAATATTAAATCAAAAGTTTGTATTTCTGAGCTTAGAGTTTTTGTTGATCATTAATCGAGCTAGACGATTAGTCTACCTGTTCTCTTTTTGTTGTTGTTTCCATTTTTGGTTTTCTTCTCATATCTTTTCATCTTTCTGTATTTTTCTGGATAGGCTGTGGGCACTGCTGGTTGATAGGTGTGTGTCTGTGCATTTCTTGTCCTTGCTTACTTTCTATCTCTTACACAAATATTTGGAGGCAATCTTCTAACAGTTTGGTCTTTCCTGCACCATGAAAAGACTTCTCTTAATTTATGGATATGGACATAATGGGCAGTGGTTAATGAGATATAACTTAAATTTCAAGTAAAGTAAGTCTTTTATTTAGCCCCTTTTTAATTATCTATTATCTTGTACCTTTGCATACTGATTCTAGTCAAATGTACTACCACATAGTCTTTCTTCCTCAAGATAAGATAGGTATCTTACTGACATTTAGACTGGAATTATTCCTAGCCTTGTCAGGTGAATATAAAACTTGATTATTTGTACGGTTATGTTCGACGTTAGTTCACGTAATGTTATATGCATTTCATAATCATTTATATCGTAATCTGTATATCATATTTATGTCAGTATTGTTATATTGTGTGGGCCATTCTGTTAGTGTAATTTATGTATGTCATCCTCATCTGTACTGTGATCTATATATGATCGTACTTATGTCAGAGTTCTTCTTTAAGTGTAAAACGCTTTATTTCAACTCATGTCACCCCAGGGTCGGTCTGGCCAGAGCAACCAGGCGATCATCCAGTCGCGCATGATGAGTATGAACAGCATCCCTGGTACCAACTGGAAGGGCGGCATGGGCGACTTGTTCAGCATGCCTGTCGGCTCTATCAGTGAGTATGGTAGTCTGCTAGGCTTTTTGGCTTTGTGCGACTGCCAAGGCAAGTTAAGGGCTACAAGGTGGTCTTGTCACGAGATGGCTTAGTATGTAATGACGCCGCAGAAGATATGACGTGATATAATGATTTTTTTTAAAGACGTAGAATGTAAACCTTAAAATTATTTAATATTTCAGACAGCTGTAACAAGAGCAACTTTTTTCGTACTTGAATGTATTAGCTGCTCGAATTTTAACTTTCTTATTTAAAAAAATGTTCAGTGATATTTTGATATTTCGGCAAATTCTTCCTATGACCAATATTTAAAATATATGTGAATATGTTCTTATGTCGGCGATTTGTCTGTGCTGCTGATCTGTACAGCATTCTATTCTCTGCTTTTTCTTGTTTGCATAATGCTTAATAATAATAATGTAGCAGACCTGCCACTGATCCTGATTTAACCAGGATATCCTGGTTTTTTATTAGACATCTAAGGCACATATCCTGTTTTTTTTTCACATTTATTGTAAAAATACTGTTATCAATTGAAATTCTTCATTGTATTAGTTGATCCTGATTTTTTCCCTCAAATACTGATTTTTTTTACTTGGTATCCTGACTTTTCCTAAAAGACGTAGTGGCAGGTCTGATATAGTACATTTCTATAGCGCCTATTCCCACAAAAAGTTAGCCCTAAGCGGTTTACACTGAAGAAACATTGTACAAGTGGATACACACACAATCTATCAGTACATTATCAATTTCTCACATTTGCACATGAACATACACACATGCTTATTCCTATTTCTCTGAACCATGGTTGATGGGCTTGTCGTAGGCTGGGATTATCTGCGCTTTATGAGGAAATGGGCTGATTGTCGAGTAAGTGACTAATGTGCGTGTTTGTGTCCGTGCAGGTAATGCCATTGGCGTGGGTCCAGGCGTCATCCAGATGGACGGCTTCTCCTCTATGCCCAACACCTACAACAATAGCATGAATCGGAATCGTTACAACCAGCAGAACCAGGGACAGGGTAAGTACGGTGTCTTCACGGCCAGGTCTTCATGCTTCTGTCCGCTTCAGTTTTCTCGTTTTATTTTTGGAGGTTTTTTTCTTCCCCGATCATGTCTAATAGCAAAGGCTAACTATTAATTTTTTTATCGTGATTTACAATGATGTAGATTTGACAGGCTTCATAAGGGAAAACAATCATGAGAAACTGAATTATTTTTAGCTCCAAACTTAATTGGCGAGGATTTTCAGTAAATTTGTTCTGGAACAGTCTTCTGTCATCGCTGAGATTTGTATAAAGCAATGGAAACTTATAGAGGCTTATTTTTTACATCATATCTCTTTTATTCCCTTTTTCGTATTTTTAAAAAACTGAAATTGTTCAGAAAATAACAAAGAAACTTTTTCCCACTTGCTGTTCATCTACTACAGCAATAATTTAACACAGGGAGGTGCTGGGTAGAAACCAGAGAAACACTGAATTCATCTGCCTTTGAAACAAGAACTTTTTTCTTATGCGGGGCTGATTGAAAGCCACAGTGCTTATTTGGTTTCTGCCCAACACCTCGGGATGTTTCATCAATAGAGATAAAAAGCGAAAGTTTACTTACCAGGGTGAATGATCTTATTGCGATTGGTCTTACACCAGGTTACCAAAACAATTACAACAAAGGACGGAACAAAGGCCAACAGTCTCAGGAGCAAGAGGAGGAGGGAGAGAGAGGGAGGGAGAGAGAGAGAGAGAGGGAGAGAGAGAGAGCGGGCGAGAGAG
>JAUEKT010301343.1:0-11059 GCA_031762655.1 Doris verrucosa | reverse complement strand
TCTTCTTCTTCTTCTTCTTCTTCTTCTTCTTCTTCTTCTTCTTCTTCTTCTTCTTCTTCTTCTTCTTCTTCTTCACTTCTTCTTCTTCTTCCTCTTCCTTTTTTTCTTGTATTAATGAAATTGGTGATGCTTTTAATGTGGTAATATGTTAATGAAAAGAGAAGACTTGTGTCAAATGATCCTTTCATGTGCTGTGCCTTTTCTTCCTCAGGTATTGCATGGCGGGATGACTGTCATACATTTTTCACTTGTGGCAAAGATTGCAATGTGATTCAGCATTTGTTTTCTGATGCCAAAAGGCCTGCAGACAAAGTCAATTTAGCCAGTGTTGACTTCAGCATTGGAGGGGACATTGGGTTCAGTTTTTTAGACAGAAATGGTGAGTAGAATGTGTCTACGAGAAGAAATTCATGTACTTTGTAACTTGGGTGTTCTGATTTTATTTTTCTCACCATTGATCTGATGATTTTCTCAGACTCAACAGGAAAGCCTAAGAAGTCGCCTCAAGGCAGGGGGCAATTCACAGTTGCCAGCAGTTCATTTAATTTCTTCCAGTCTTGCGATGACACTTTGCTGGCTGACATCCACCCAGAAGACGTGAGTTGAGTTGAGCAAAGAACCCTTCATGAGATTTCTTCAGGGAATTTTTTTTATTCTTTCATTATTTATATTTCCATTTTGTACTTCATGCAGCCATTTCTCCTAAAAAGTAATTAATTTAAAACAATTCTTAAAACTGCATTTAGAAATGATATAGAATAGGTCTAGAACAAGTTAAAACATTTATCAATTGGGGAAAAAAGTCATAAATTGTTCAACTAGCCGATAAAAGGCATAAGGTGATTTCCAAACTTTTGCCGTCATCCACTTATCTAATAATAATGATATTACTTAGTACGAGACATAAACTTTTGTGCACCAACACCTCATGTTCTACAAGGCAGTCAAAGAATAACTGTGTTTGCATTGTGCCATTCATGTCACAGTCAGCACACCCACACATTGCAAGCACGTGGAGGGAACGCTTTGTGGCCCTGGCACAAAACTATCGGTTGAACGGAGCGCCAGTAGTGGACATGTGTTATCACAACGGTCATGTCGCAGAAAAATGTGACAAGCCAGAGGTGAGAAGCTGAAATTTGATTTGTCTGTTTATCACCTGGGAATACTCAATTAGGCTGAACATTTCTGCTGTTTCTTTCGTACATTTGATTTTAATTGTTGTTATGTTGTGTTGTTATACATAAGTATGAGATCTAAAATTTTCAACTCATAAACTGATCTTTATTTACTCATTGTACGTAGAACAATTTTTACTTCAACCAATAATATTGAAGGTGTCTTTGTGACATGTTTGATTATCAAGCAAGATGTCTCAAATTGCTTACAGTTATTGGCACTGTTCAAATTGTGAAATTTACCTTTTTCAAACTTTGTAACTAAGATATATTTGAAGAATATTTTCAACAAAATTGCCCATTTCAATAAGTCTGTCATTTTTTTCCTGTGAAGCAAAGTAAAGGATTTGGGTGGCAAATTCTCCTATTATGTGCATATGTATTTAATTATCTATATTTCAACATATTACCTTATGTATCAGGATGATAATGTATGTGTACAGTTGATTCATGTTTTAATCATGTGGTCTCCCAGGTTGCTCAGTCGTGGCGGATTTTAGCCAGCTTTTACTCCCCGTCTCTGGATGCGCAGTGCTGTGGGTCAGGCTCCATTTCCCGTTCCAATACGATGTCAATGCCACAGAGGCAGGATGGCAAAGAAATGAGTATGTTTACATTGAGCAGCCATTATGATATACCGTCATTATTATGTCAGTTTTATTTGATGTCTGTGTCATTCTATGAGCCACATTAAGGGGGCCTGCAGAAATCTTTATTCTTAAACAGCGATTTCAGTCAAAAGTTACTTTTTTTCCTTCGTGCTAAAAAAAGCATTTTCATCGTCTCCTCTATACACAGTAGACGTTTTCAGTGAAAAGTAAAATGGTAAATATTTTTAAAATATATTTTGAATACGACATCTAACAAAAGGAAAGACGACAATCTGTCTTTGAATTCATTTTTCTCTAAAGCTCATTTTTGGCAGGGTGTGCAGACCTTTCCACAACTTTTATGCATGTAATACATTGACTTGGAAGATTGATTTATTTCATTTTCTCTACCTTCCCATTTCCCTTTACGTAGTACAGGGTTACCACAGTCTTGAACAGTTGAAAAGTCTTTTAAAAATGCATACTCATTTCCTGGTCAGGAAATGTCCTTGAAAATGCCAAAATCCTGAACGTGTTTAAAAATGCCTTTGAATATACAAATTCATGCTACTAGACTGAAAAGTTGACCATATTCCATGGAATTGTCACGATTTTCAACAACAATTCTGCCATTCCAGTGCTCATCTAAAATTAGACCAAAATTCTGATTTTTGCTGAAGAAAAAACATGTCATTAAAAATGACTTTTTTAATAAGAAAACATTTTTGCGATAAATCGACTCCATATTTGTCATTTTTGCATTGACAATTTTTGTACTTAAAATTTTTATTTTGGTCTTTGAAAAATCTTTAACAAAGTCTTTTAAGATGAAGATTAGTTCTGATAAATTTCTTAGATTTGTGGGTACCGTACCCTGTAATAGCTTGACTTTTTATTCCATTCCAAAATGATTCAGTCTCGAAACCAGCCTTGAAACGGCAGCGGGAGAAAAGCAAGAAAAAAGGACTCAGTCACATCGAGGCCACCTCAGGTGATTTTTCCATTGTTTTTTTTAAATTTGCTCTCATCATGGTATCCTGAATTAATTGAACTAAGAGATAAGTCAATAGAACATATCTACAATGCAAAAGTCTAGAAAATAATTTTTAGAATTTCATTTATGTCTGGAAATTCAATCAGTCATCATTTAGCAGTATGTGATCAAACTCAATTCATGCAAATGCCTCAGGAAAAGCAAATTTCAATCATGTGATGTTGTTACATAAGAAAAACTGATGTTCTTCTCTTAGTTAGCCTATGCTTAAATGATAAACCTTGACGAAGCAGTAGTACTGGACTGCAAAAAAGACTGGGGCTAAAACCTGTTGGCAGTGCAAATTCTTCTCTGAAGATTAAAATCAGTTTACAGCTTTTGGAGGCATGGTGGTTATGTGGTTAGAGTCTGGGACTGCGACTGAGAGGTACCAGGTTCCATCAGGTGTAGATGAGCATCCGACCATTAAAGACAGTGCTGTCTTTGTCTACTAAAACTGATTTTGCCGATTTCCACAACTGCCATTTTTTTCTTCTTCCACAAAGACTTCAACATTTCTAGCATACAGTGGTATGAGGCAATATTGGTAATTTCTGCCCTGCAGTATTTTCATAGATGTGTTGTTTTTTTAAGATGAAGGGGTGAAACAACAAATCATCACATTATAAGATGATGCGTTTTCAATGTTTAATATGGCCGCCTGGAAATACTACTGCCTTTAAGTCACTCTTCCTCAATGTTGACATATGGCAGTAGTATTTCCAGGTGACGATACGGTATTTGAAAAAAATATATAGCAATGCTCACTTGACTTGACTTAGTCCTCTTTGCTCCTGGCGAAGCATAGGGCCTCCACAGTACTTCACCATTTCCCTCTGTCCCTGGCGTGGACCTTCATTTCTTGCCACGTCAGGCTGGCACCCTTCACTTCTTGATGCAGAGATCTCCAAGTCTGCTTTGGATATAGTAATGCAACACAGTGAAAGGGGAAAGCTTCTTAAACGCAAAAACTGAAAGTATACCCTCGTTGATTTCATTGCAGGAAGCAATGATGAGAGTTCTGATGTAGAGGGAGAGAACTCTGAAGTTGATAAAAGTGCTACAAAAGAGTTCAATATGAACACCAGCATTCTGTTTGGTGAGGGTGAAATGGATGACTCCAGCTTTGAATGGTGCAGAGCCACAGGAACTTTGGAGGACAATACAGATGTAAGTTATGGTGTTTTTCTTTTTTAGAACTGGTAGTCCTTAACTGTTAACAAGTGAGAATAGAAGCATTTGAAGGAAACTTTTTTGGGTCTTTTTTTATATTTTTCTCTTTTATTTCCATGGGTGACTACTGAATTTTTGCTTGATAAAACACATTCCGTCAGTGATGATGGTCTTCTGCGGAAATCCACGCTTTTGAAGTCAGAGGAGGAATTTCCTCAGTTCCATGGACTTCCGTGATTTCCTCGATCTTCAGCTGATCCGCCGATTTTCCGTCGATCAGCCATTTCCGCTGATTTGCGAAATTATAATTTGACGGCACACGTGCGAATCCATGTTTTTGTTCGTCTGGTGGTATCGCACATGATATTTTCTTCGTTGTCTCGGTATCCTTGCGGAACTGATTAGTCTAGTTTGGAAATATTCGCTTGGAACAAAAATGGGGGATTTTCCTCCTTTTTTGCTTTTGGCCACCATCATCACTGTTTCATTGTCATTTTCTCTCAGGGATTTTGGTAAAATTCACTCAAACAAAGAAAGCATAAACTCAATCCATCTGTCTCTCTGTCTGTCTGTCTGTCTATCTCTCACTCTCTCTGCCTCTTCAACCCTCCCTCCTTCCCTTCCTTTCATTATTCTTTCCTGATTGATTTTTTTCTCATTACAAAAACTTGAAGCTATCATTAAGATGTTGTCACAGATCTACACTAGTTTAAAATGCAGGTGAAGTCTCAATTGACTTTAGGACTTTTTTTAAACGTAGAATTTAATTCTGTTAAACAAAATTAGTCTATCTAGAGTCCCACTTGACAGACCATCACCTCAATTTCTTTTCGTAGATCAGAACTTTTCACTGTTGAAAGCCTAAAGAGTCCTCTGCTCCATCTACAATCAAACTTAACATTGAGGTCCCACTTAAAATGACTAATGTATTTTCATAGTTTATGTATAGCTTAAAGTTAAAATGACATTATCATAAAATATCCTTAGGAGGAGATAGAGCATGTGGAAAAGGAAGTGATTAAACACAAATACTTTTGTACTCCAAACTATCGTGATTTAAGTTAGTCAGCAAAGGAAATCTCATGTGCATGTTTTTCTCTAAAAAAGAAGTCAAATTATTTTGATTTTCTCTTTAAAGGATCTGAACATGGGCAACATTCCAGTGGAGGCGTTTCGCATCCGGCACACACTGAACCATGCCATGGATTTGGTTACTATGGAGATTGGTGATGCAGACCGCCAGCACAACTCCCTAATCGAAAATCACTTGTCAACGCGGAGGGTTAAAGACGGTGTGACGTGTGACACGGATCGGCGGCACACCTTCTATGGCGAAGCTGGTCTGGTGCCTCTGGTTTCAAAAGAGCAGTCGGAATCCATCGAGCCCACTCTCACGGTCAAGGATTTGATCATGCCAGAGCCTACGAATTTCTCAGATATTGTCGCAGACATGATCAGATGCTATGCAGAAGAGGTAAACCATTGCTGAATTCTGACAGTAAAAGTTTTTTTCAAGCAACGTTAAAAATTTTGGTATTTATCTTAAGCTTGCAACTAGTTTACCAAATGATAGGCTGCTAGATTTGAGATTGTAAGTACAAGATTTGAATCATCAGCATGCAGGTTACATACTTACTGTGTTCCTTCAGAAAGACAAAATACCTACATTTGTAACATATGATTCAAGCACCAAAGCTAGTGTAAAACATGCATCAGGCCAACAGCATGGTCAGTCACGTGTTATTCTTTAATCTATAGAAACTATGATAACTTGTGGCTTTATTGGCAATATCAACCTTTAAAAAACTGCACTCTTATGTCCCTGAAGAGATCTTGATGTTGTCATTGATCCAACAGCATTTGGACATTAGTCCTTCCTCCCAATGCTGTATAGTGGTATCTGCACATATTTGTAAGTTCTTGCACTATTTCAAAACGAGTATTTTCAATATTGAGTCATGGGGGAAGAAGATTGGTACAAATGTCTTTCAACCCAGCACATTCAAAAGAAGAGACGGAAGTGATGTTTCCGAGAATAAATCAGAACATATCCTCCTGGCATCAAAGATATATTGATATTGTCAGTATGGCATTGGCCTTGCATCACTAACTTGGCAATGTTGGGGCTATTTAGCTTAATAGTTTAAATCTCTAACAAGAAATCAAGTTTAGATAGTAAACGAGTGTTGAAATAGGTTAAGATTGTGATGGCTTTTTAAATGATCCACCAAGATTTTTCCTGTTTAGCTGGCAGCTTGCTATAGTAGACAGATAAAATACAGATGAAAAAATCCAGTACCCCAGATTTCTTCCCCAATGGCCAGGTTTCCAGACTACTGGTTACAGGGGTTCCACTGTATAGTTTAATTTTGCTTCAGGTACAAACAGTTCAAAGCCAACAGGTCAATTGCTTGTATCTAAACAAATGTGTCTTCCACGCTGTGACTGTAAGAGCTTGCGATGTTATTTCAGGGAGATGTCCAAACCGTTGTCACCATGCTGATTGTGTTGGGAAATATTATTCAACCTCACCTGGATGTGGCTTACCAGGAGAGCTGGTTCCTTGCCTATATCGGTAAATATGATTATTTTTAATGATGATTTTGATGCCTGCTGTTTATGTCCATGCATGGGAGGCACCTTTTACTCGTAACCCCATTTGAACACTGCATTTCTAGAGCTTAGGAACCCATATCTCTGAGCTCCAGAGCTAAATTCCAACTTCCACACAGGGGGCAGGCATATTGGAAAAGGTTTACCCTGTTCCGAATAATCCAGAGGGGCGTCACATGCTTTAGGGACTGTTTTCACTACTTACTCGTTAATTTTATTGACTGAAATGAGGGGGAGGAAACGGAGATCTAGATTTTACTTGCTATTTCCGAGAGTGTTACACGTTCTACTGTATTTCAATCTTGAAATTACTTTCTGACGTGTACGTTTTTTGCGTTTGTCTCCTACAGAACAGCCTGGCTGATGAAATCGTTCAAACATCTGTGATCAAGGAAGTGGTTGTGCAAGGGAACCAGACTGAGAATGTAAGTCTCTTGTTCAATGTGTTTTCTTATCTTTGTTTTTTGGGATATTTGTATAAAGGGAAAATACTTCTGCTTATACTGTTGTTGTTATTCAGAGGAAGGGATGCACTTTGCAGGTGTACCCCTTGAAGGCTACACGTTTCAAGATCTAGATTTTAACTCTCTTTATGTGTCAAACTGCCAGAAGAAACTTTTTATCAATTTTAGAGGATTCCACCCACCCACTATTCAGAATATCCTCTTTTGATCAAATGTATGAAAGACAGACATAGACATACATTCCTCCCCACTGCAATTAACTCTTTCCCTACCAGACTATTTTTCGCGTCTGGACCAAGCCCTATTTTGGCCTACAATTTGAGAACAGACTGAGTCATATGGATCATTGTTTTGTAATCTTGATTTCAAACAAAACCAAACATGTAAATATATCAAAGTAAAGAGGAAAGAATGGACTTTCATAATACACAAAGGATAATGTAGTGTTTACAATAATGCACAAGATTTTGTAAAATAGAGAAAAAAGAGAAAAAAGACGAAAAAGAAAAGAAGAAGAAATTTTCAAATTACCTTCAAAAATTTTCAGCACTGCTAAATCCAAAATGTCTGATTAGATGTAATGTTGTTTCTAGTCCATATATCCATAATCCAGAAAAAGTTTCAGAACAATCGAACGAAAAATAAATGAAAACTTGTAAGAAATTGAACGTCACATAAAATCACTCAAAATTACTAAAAGGTGAAAAAAAATCTTAAGACAGATCTAGATGTAGTGTTAGGCCTAGATCTATACCTATTTGTAGTATTTGTAGTTGTAGATCTATTGTTACCACTAGGACTAGGTCTAGAATTAGATCTAGCGACATCTCTTTCAGAATTATCGCCAGTATGTGAGTACTGTCAATGGTAACACCTGTCACTGTACCACGCCCACTTTCTGTGTTGTCACCACTATCACTACTATTACTAGATTCATCTTCACTGCTAGACCCACTATCAGAACCACTGTCACAAAGGTTCTTCAGTATCATTGTAATCAGCACTAGAATCACATATCCACGCTTCTAACAATTGTCGGGCCCTTTCAGCTGAAAATATTGGCCGACGTTGTGAACCTGAAGGGGCCAGGCTCCATTTTGAACACAGTTCACACCCACTCGCAACACAATACGTAAATAAACACAATATTTCAGTTAGATTTACCGCCTGCTTTGGCTCAGAGACAAATATCGGAAGTCTTCAAAGTATATAAAATGTTGGATTGGATTTTGGTTTCGAATTTATGACAGCATAGACTGGAATTTAAGGCGTGTTTCGAAGGCCATGTTTCACGGCTCATGGGGAAACAGGAATGGATTTTCGAGCTCGTGGCTCATGGTAGGGAAAGAGTTAATTCAAGCAGTCCATTAAGATGCCACAAGAACCCATAACCGTGTAGTACTAGTCCCTAATACTCTCCCTGATTAACCCCAACCCTGTCCCACACCTGTTAGTCGGTATCAAATATTAATTATTATATCTTGATTGACAGAAAACATTACTTTTTCTACTTGTCATTACCAAACGTCTTTCTTTGGTCTGTCTGATGGTGTTTTTGAAGAATTGACTGTTTTTTATTCAAAACATATCTTCATATATTTTCTGTTAAACTTTCAGGATACCCTTCACAATTTGGAGCGCCAAATTTATGCTTTTGAAGGAAGTTATCTTGAGGATACACAACTTTATGGAAACATTATCAAAGGCTGGGACAGATATCTCACTAATACAAAGTATGTCATTCTTGTTTCTTCTCATTTAATAATGATTCTTCTGAAGGTCACTTCTGCAAATGATTTTTATTCTAAAAACAAGATTTGTTTGCCTGTTTGATGTTTGATCTTCCATGATATATTGTACTTAGTAGAGATATCTATAAACAGTACAACCTGCTTGTAACAATATCGACTGGACTAACACAATTGTGTCATTTTTTAACCAAACATCGCTGAATTTGATCTAACATGAAGGGAAAATAATGGAAGAAAGAGAACAAAACGTAAACTTGAAGCAGGGCCAATTGTAAATAATGTGTGACCCTATAAAGCATCAGTGGTTAGACATTAGGAGAGGTTTGGTATGGGAGCTACATTTAGTTGATGGATCTAACTTGTCGGCTTGAAATTGAAATATTCTTTGATCGTCGACAGTCTGTGTATGCTTTGAAACACTTCTTACACCTTGTCCTTTGCTTGCTTGATCACATCAGAGTATGCTGTCATTACGTGTTACTGGACTGGGCAAAGTGCTTCAGTGTTTCAATGGCTGCTTTAGCTTCCTTGCATGAAACCAATGCAGGTGGAAGGATGGCATCGTCATCATCATCTGACCGCAGTGAAGGCTCTTATATCACTTAAGCGATGCGATGATAATGATAGCATCCTCGTACGTCAGCGAGCAACTGTTCTCATTTGTCTATATAAATATATAGTTTGGTCAAAGTCAAGTATGCTTTATTGGTCATCCAGCGACAGTTCTCATTGGCTGTGATAGCCTAGGGGATATATATGATGCAAGATCATCCCCCAGACAGGACGCTAGTATTCTATCGCAATATTACTCCCCAGCCCTTGTTGGTACTCATTTACACCTGAGGGAAGCAATTGGACTAAATTTTCTTGCTCAAGGCAATCCATGATGGCCGCAATCAAGAATTGCACCCCATGCCTCTCAGTCAGCAGTCTGGCACTCTAGCCACTTAAACGCCGTGCTTCCAAGCGGGAGTGTGGTTTTATTTTAATTATTGCAACATTCCTTTTTCTTTGTTTTAAGGCCGCTTTCCAACTTGATAATGATTATTGGTTGTTGATTGTTTTGGTTTACAACATGATCCCTTTTCCTTTTTTGCTCCCTATGGTGATGGTTGAGCTTTGTGGATAGTTTTTGTTGTCATCAACGAAATTTATTTTAGTGTTTGTGCAATGAATGCAGTGCACCTTTTGTATCTTTTCTTCTACAAGTGTTGTAAGGGGAAGACGTGTTTAAAGTGGCAGAATAATCTATTGTTGTTGTGGGAGGGGGGGGGGTCTCTGTTTCAGTACTATTCAATTTGTTTTTTAGAAAAATCTGTTTATGCCATCACTGGAAAGTCTCAGCTTTCAGCAAAAAGGAAAGGGGCATCCTCTGCCTAGATTTATCCTCTTTTCATACTTTTCAGAAACACCAACAGTAAGGCTGACAAACGCAATCGGAAATTCAAGGAAGCAGACCGCTTGTTCTCAAAGTCATCAGTCACATCAGCAGCAGTAATTTTCTTTCTTTTTTTCCTTTAAATTATATATATTTTTTATTCATGCTATTATTATCATATTGAGTTGTGTTTGTTCTCTATAATTTGTCTGGAGGTTGATGTAGAATGTTAGATTGAATTCCATCCTGTATTATTGAAGTCATAAAGGCGTATCAAGGGACGACATGGATAAATTGGATAAATTATTTTTTATAAGGCCGTCTTTACTTAATTATTATTTAATACACTTAATTACTTACAAACTTACTTATGGGTACATCGCGTCCCACAACGTTTGTGACGCTTCAATGGCTGTCATTATTATAACTGTAAGTAGTGTTAGTTTCTTGAAACTTTTTCTGTCCCATACAAGTAGGTATCCCAAACTCCCTCTTAGCGGCTGGCGAATTTGCTGTGATAGACCCAAAATAAGGCTGTCTTCAATCTTCGCTCTCTCCTTTCCATGACATTCACAGTATACAAAAAATAGCTATGTTATATTTTGACCCTTAGTATTAATGCAAATCTAAGCGGTTTTATCAGCAGGTGGATAGGGAAAGCACAATGGCTTTTCAAAAGCGGCTAATTCAATGCGTCGGATTGTCGTATTACGACAGTTTCAACAGCATGCCGAGCATATGAAATTTAGGTCTCTTCACTAACACGGCTTACGTAACATGTTGAATGTGGCTAGCACTGTGTAACAAAGTGCATGAGAATCTCCATTGAATTACCTTTCGTTTGGTGTAAGGCTCTCTTCGCTCCGATTTCTATAAATA
>JAUEKT010301233.1:0-11060 GCA_031762655.1 Doris verrucosa | reverse complement strand
GAGAGAGAGAGAGAGAGAGAGAGAGAGAGAGAGAGAGAGAGAGAGAGAGAGAGAGAGAGAGAGAGAAAGAGAGAGGTCCTCATGCTATCTTAGTGGTGGTAAGAAGTCACTAGCTAAGCGGGCAGACTAGTCTTTATTTGCTTAGTGGTGACATCAATTGGTATAAAGTGACATAATCAGTGATGGATTTTCCACATAATGTTCCTGGTGCAAAACTTGTAAGGTGTATGAGAGAGGAGGAAGTAGCTTAATTAAAAGAAATGTAAGCATCGGAAATAATCCTGGCTAGAGAAAAGTACAGTGAGTTATTTTTTTCAATTTTAAACAGGGCTGTATCTTATACATTTGATTGGGTCCCTTTCCGATTGTTCAGAACAAATGAACCAGAAACCCGATCTTGAAATGGCTTTTGAAGATTCCACACATTTTTCAGATTACCTGACCCATTTGGGAACCCTGTCAATACTAGGAGTATGTGAAAGAGACTAAATGGAGATGCATTTCAATCTACTTACATTTCCTTGTAGTTGATCATGTATGTTAAAAGATTGCGTTCATCTCCGCTGTCTTTGTCCCATGTGAGAACAGCAGCATTGTGGTAAATCATGCTTATTTCGAGCTTCAGTTCTCGTTTCATGCCTGCGGTACGAGCACATAAGAATACCAAAAGTAAATAGAGTAAAAACAAAAGGAGATGAACAAGAAGATAGCATTTATGGACTGATCATACCAATGGTGCAACAGTAGCCCTGATGCTTTTCAGCATTTTTCTCCCTTTGTTAATTGTGATAAGGACCATTATAACAAGAGAATCAGCAATTTAGCCACATTAGCAATTTGAGAAACAAAGACAGTCTTTGCAGCTATTCTGGTGCCAGTAATTGTCTTTGCTTGATGAAAATTCAATGGCCATATTGAAATCCAGTACCTCTTAGTCAACAGCCAGATACTCCAAATCACTCTGTCCTCTTTCCTCCCTAACCCTTTCAGCCAGATACTCCAAATCACTCTGTCCTCTTTCCTCCCTAACCCTTTCAGTCAATTGTATCATGGTTTTACATTTGCTGTGGGCATGGATCAGATGGAGAACTTATTCAAGTGAAAATGAACATTGTGCTGAAAATTTTCATGACACGTTATAAAAAAAGCCTTGTAAGCCTTTTAACTCCTAACCAAGTTATAAATAGCATTGCATTCTAAGATGATGTACTAGCCTCATTTGATGTGCAGCACCCCTAGCAACCATGTAGCACTAATTGCGAACAATGGTGACTCTCATGAAACCATCCCACTGCCACAGGAGACCATGGCTTTTCGTATTGTCGAGATTGTAACAGGCAAATATAACTCTTCAACATTTGATTACTTTATGGTTAAATATCAATGTGCATAAATGTGTTTTCCTTCCAGGCCTTGACAGACCCAAAGAGCCGGAGTTTATCCTGGTAGTGTTAAGCCGAACAGATGATACAAGATCATCGTCTGGACAGCATGCTAGTCTATCGTAGGATTTACTCCCCAGCACTTGTCGGTACTCATTTGTGCCTCAGTCGAGTGAAGCAATTGGAGTAAATTTTCTTGCTCAAGGAAAATACACAAATGCCGGGGATGGGATAAGAACCGCATACCTCTCGGTCAGCAGTGCGACACCCTAACCACTCGGCCACTATGCCTCCGACTCTTGTCCACTCATTTGGTATTTTGAGGTGACATTTTTTAGGCTTTTTGAAATGGGCAAAGATTTTACGATTTCCAGTGTATTTGAAATCTCATCTGTTGCCCTAGAGTTGGACCCAAAACATGAGAAATGCAAATCAAATCAACTGATTATAGTGGCTATTGTAAGGATTGAGTACCACCTCTTTTAGATACCCTTGAACTTCATGAGCAAAGTGACACGATTCTTTTGGCCCACCTTGTGCATTTCTTTTTCTTAATTACACTGAGGCATTAGCCTGACTCACATGGCTTCAAGTCACCGTTGGTGATTGGACTGATATCTTGTTCTGTTGGTGGCTCACTCAGATTCAAGTAACTGACAAACTCGTCTATTTTATATTTGCACAGTTTCCGGTTGCTATGGAAAGAGACGTTTCCCTTCTTTATTTTCATTTTTTTCATATTCTCCTCCGGGAAAAGTTCTTGCAGATTACTGTTGTCCATGACTATGAGACTGTATCTAAAAAACAGAAAAAAGAAATAGATATATGACACAACTGATCAACCTGATACATATTACAGATAAGGACTGTTATTGTGATAATCCGACAACATTTCATCGCCCTAGTCTAACCTGACTCCATTCGTCCTCAAGAAGTGGAAATCTCAATTTTCAGTGTTAAGAATGCATGGAATCAGGTCAAAGAAAGGGAAACAAAAGATAGACAGGAGGTATTCCATGACAAGGGGATTTTACTCTAAAATAAGAAAAAAAAAGAGATAAGAAAAATGTTCAAATAAAAATTTAACTCAAGAAACTTATAAGAATCCTTTAATACTTTTATGATTACTTTCTCTTTATCTATTGAGCTCCTAACATTTGAATTAAATATTAAAAATCATGAGAAAACGTCACAAAACACTACAGAGAGAGCAACAACACAAATTAAACAAGATATACGCCAAGCCAAATACAAGCTTTTAAAAGAAGTTATTACATAAGCCAACAGACATGTCAGGAAGGTGAGGGGAGTCAAAATGTAGAAAAAATGGTAATGGCAGTACAACAGTGCATAGGACTCAGGAAATTGAAAACGAGAAGATGAGTGTGAAAACGAAATGGGAGAAGGAGGAAAGGTGAGTCTAAAGACAGGGAAAGAGGAGAGAGAGAGGAGTGGTATCATAGAGGGAAGAACACATGAAGACAAATACTACAAAGAGAACCCAACAGATATGCAGACACAGAGAGGGTGTAATATTATATGTTTTAATCAATTTTCTAAAGAAAAACGTAAAAATTAAATTAAATTAAAGAAAGTCACAAATGCAGAGTCCGATGGTATTGAAATAAACTCTGTGAGAAAAAAAAGTCACAACAATTTACACTTGCATTGAGGTGAATGATATGTCTTTTGATATGCGAATGACTAAATGTTATGCCAATAGACAAGGAACTAAGTATGATAAATCTGATCTTGAACAGATGAATTAAGACCTACCATAAGTGTACTATACCAAAGTGGTGTGCCGGCACTTGAAAAGGGCAATTAAGGGGCAAAAGCCACGATTGTGAACACATATGCTCGGAGTCACCTTTATTCTTTATGTATTTGAATCAGGGGACAAGATGAAAAGACCAAAATGTAGAAGGCAAAATACCTGACACTCATGGTGATGTCCATTCAATTGGGTCCACAGCACAGGCTTCCAATGGCCTATATATATAAGGTGCTCTCACCAATGTCAGGGCATAACATACAGCCTTTGTCCAAAACCCAATGATCTATACATCGTTACTTTAGCATCAGTAGTCTATACAGTAGTGACCTGCTATGTGTCCGGTGGTCAGGAAGCAGCAAAAACGGCCACATAGGCGAAATCCGACTTCCCAACTGATTTGGAAGGTAAACGGCCAAGACAGATTGATAGTATGAAGAGTGGAGTGGAGAGTGACTAGAAAAACACATTTCAGTGCATCGCAGCATCTACCCAGCAATCAGTAGCCAAGCGATACAAAAGCGGACATTATAGATCCATGATGATTGCGCAGACTTGCATACAATGAGGATATTCAAAGACAAAAGCGAAGATGTGTTGTCTTTCCCATCTCCATGTGAATAAACCATGGATTGAAACTGAAACCAAGCAATCGCCATCCGCAATGAAGTTAGATAACCAGCAGTAAAATTGAGTTTAAACAAGATTAGATCTAGTGATTTGTAACGACAAAAATCAGTCTAAAACCCGCCTCACTCTTTACCTCCCCAATCAATCATGGCCAGAAGGCCAAGTGGTACCAACCCGTTGAAAGAAGGACTCAACCAGTCATTATTGACACCTGGATGACGAATGATAAAGCGTTCACATGGTCAAGGAGGGGAGGGGCGGAGCATGGGCGGAGGAACAGGCCGTCACTCAAGACAAAGGGCGAGCGCGAAAATGGGTGAGAACTGCATGGCTGCTTACTCCACCAGATGACGTAATATGCACATGTGTATCCCTAATATTCTAGCATTGGACATGTCCTGAAGGCATCATACTTCATTTTGATCGCCTCATTGGATTGGACAATACAACGGCTTATGCACCCCTTTCACGCATTAATTTTGACTGTTTGCAGGGGGAAATTGATGAGAAATGAAGCAATTTTGTTGTCCGAAACAGCCACATAGGCGAAATTCCTGATTTTCAACCGGCCACAGAGAGGTCTATTTTAAAGAGAAAAAATGCGGTTTCGTGGCAAAAACGGCCACATAGGCGAAACAGACTCTTAGCCGGCAGACACATAGCCAGTCACTACTGTACCAAGGTCAGCCAATTTTCAACTACCATTTTCAATTACCATTTTGTTGCACTTCTATATTAATTGCTTTTTCAAAACAAGAATTACTTTTAAAAATGATATTACACAAGAAAATATAACTCAAATCTACAATTGAGCGTGGGCAACATCTCAGATGGCTTTAATCACTGCCATGATTTGTGACCGGTCTTTTTGCAAATAGCTAATTTCTTAGCAATAGTCAGTCATCATTTCAATTCATACTTACCCTTGGTGGGTTAACTGCTCTCCGCCTATTATTTCCAAACTCCTAAAGAAATGCAGATTTAGTAGAGCATATGATTGACGGATATTGATGAACGCTGTCACTTCCCTTATGTCTCCAAGATTATTCTCCAATTCTTCAGCCACATTACCTAAAACAAAAGGAATTAAGTCACACTATTTGGCAAGAAAGCAAACAAATACTGAACGCAAAAATGGAAAAAGAAAGATCGAAGACAAACATCACATTACAAGTTCATTTGAGGATGTTTATTTGAAATTAAATCAATTTCCTGTTGCAGTCATATAAGGGTGAATTAAGAAGAAACTACAGTTTGACAAAATAACTTGCATAATTACCAATATATATGTATTATTCTATGAAGAAGTTGAATATAAAAGAAAAGAGATATGTCAAAGTGTAAATCCGAATGGGTATGAAATACCTTACTTTTCCTCAAGGGAATCCTGCAAACTTTATATTTACACAGTTCACTATAGCCCTCAGACAACAAAGATGACGTGCATTTTAGGTGAAAATTGACGTGTACTTACTAGCATGGAAAGGAACTTTTCAAAAACATTCCTTTTGAAATATTTCAAAACTAGTTAAACAGACTGCAACTGTTAAACTGTCTGCTGTAATGTGAGGGTATCTGCTGTGATGATGATGAAAATAAAAGGTTTCCGGAAGAACAAAGGCAAAGGTGTAAAATATCCTTACTTCCGCCCATGATTTGGATGATGAGTGGACCAATAATCTTGCTGCAACCATGGAGACGTTGAGCCTCTTGTATGCTATTCACATGAGTACTGTTACACTCTGAAAATCAAAAGAAAGAAAAAAAGAGATCGACGTAGTGGGAAGAAGATAAAATAATGGAATATTCAATAACACAATATAAATAATATTTCAAATTCGGATGTTTATTTAGCTTACAAGAAAATATCAGTAATATACAAATAACTACAACCTGATATAACAGTAATACTAACAAGCAAATAGTAGAAAGATAGTGATTATAAAACTGCACCAAGACGACCTAGTGTCACGATTTAGTTTTACTTTTAATCTTGAGCAAAGAGTTTCCTCATCTTTACGTCTCCCTGGGTATGTGAAAAACAAGATTTAACTAAAGGTGGCTTTCCAATTCAGTCATTACAGAGAGAGAGAGAGACACTGTGACCCCAATCCAAACCAAATGGACAACCTTTAGAAAAACTGAAGGTTTTTACCTTTGGGGCAAAAGCCATCACACTTGACACATTCTTGATCTTTATATTCTCCCTCCTTGGCCACAGTATAGCCATTCGGACAGCTCATGACGCACTGGTTCCGTTCCTTCAACAGCATTGACTTCTTTCCATCTACATTATCTGACCTGTTCCTCAAGTTCAAGCACTCTACATCTGTCAGACATCTCCAATTGGCAAACTGTTAAATTAGAAATGTTTTCAAATAAAAAGGAAAAAAGAAAGGTATCATAAAAAAAATAGAAATGATCATTTTACAGACTTTGATATCGGTATAACTTCATACACTCTGCCATGCAAATCGAAGTATATAAAAAAAAATCTATTCACATTTCTGAACAATTACGATGTGAAATCAGCTGGAGATATCAGCAAAGGCAAGCATAAATAATAACTTCTAAACAAGAAGAGATAAAAAAATCGCCCTGACAAAAAAGAAGTATCTATGCACCCCTTCTTAGTCCTCTTTAAGCGGTTCAGGGTCATAAAATCTGTTTAGGGCAATGTCCATAAGGCAACATTTGATTGCAGTAAAAAGGTCATTGAACAGTTTATAGAAATATGTTCGTACTCACCTTATAGGTGCCAATAGCACAGTTAAGCTGACACTTGCCATCATAAACCACGCCTTTACATGCCAGACATTTATCAGGACCTGGTCCTGTACAGCCGCCAAGACAGTATTCATGACAGCAAGTCCGAGAACCATCACCCATACAAGATGCGTTCTTTGAACACATGCAATCTGTTTAAAGATAGAGAAAATGATAGACAAGATGAAGAAAAAAAGCAGCATGCAATGTGAAATATAATGCATGTTCAAAGGTTAAATCGTAATTGTAGTAATTTACAAGTTATGAGTACAGTGGAACCTCCCTAATCAGGAAATCTCAGTGGATTGTAATTTTTTCCCGATGAGACGGGTTACCCGATTCCCAAAGAACCCTAGGTTTTAAAAAAAAATTCCTCATCTTTTTTAAGTATTTTAACCTCTCTAATAAATTCCAGCATGCCCGGTGGAAGGATATTGTTGCACTGGCTCTTAAGAAACATGTTTTATAGCACGTTTATATTGCTCCATGGATTAAGATATATGCATGGGTCAAAGTTGAAGAGAGTTTGCGTGAAATACGTTTTCCAAAATAACAATTTGCCTGAAAATATCAACTGCGCAAAAGACAGGATAATTTGCCTTTAGGATTATATATAAGTTACAACGGAAAAATATAAACCATCTGCATTACCTACCAGTTTTAACTACACATTCCAGGCTCTTTTTTTAATATAGGCCCAAGTGAGTCTCTGGGTAAATATTACAGGCGTTTACCGTACCGGCGTCGATATGTATCTGCTGGCCGGACAATGGATCAGCCGGCAAAGCCATCTTCAAATTTTCGATTTGTCGAAAGTTCCGGCTGTAGCCGGCAAACTTTGACCCATGGATATATGTGTGAATGATGTTCTCATAATGCTAGCAAAATTGATAGCGCAACAGGGTTCTTATGAAACTTTATTCAAGAGCGACGATAATGAAATGGAAAGTGACTTATTTAATACAGAGTAAACGGCTGAAGCAGAACAGAAATAATAATGTCTTGGATCTACATGATCAGGTCATTTATTAGACATTGGGAGACAGGTAGATAAACATCTGATTCTGATGCACAGCAGGTTGTTAAATGTCTAGGCATGTCCACCATGCGATTGACAGTTAGTCAGGCAAGAAAGAATGACTCTCAGATCCATACCAATTCTCAACTTTGCCATACGTAAGCAATGGCTGCCTCCTGTGTTAACACCTCAGTCATTGTCATATGGGTGAGAGGTGCAATCCCCTTTCCAGATTTCACACCTTGTGAAAGGGATGAATGGTCTATCAGACCTCTGGTCAACGCATCTGATAGCGAGTGAGTGGGAAGCAGATAAACTTGGGAGAAAAGGCTGATAATAATTAAAATGATCTCGCCAATTCTTTTCCAATTAGCCGGGGATCTTTCGTGGTAAGAGAGGTATAATAAAGAGAAAAAAATCCCCTTCCCTGGGATTTCTTCCCGATTTGCCGGGTTCCCAATTAGAGCGGTTCATCTGTATCAGTTACTGGATTGCTTAGTACAATTGTAAAAATGCGACGTTTTCAGCAAATTTCACATTATCTTGCTACATGAAGTCAGTGTAGTTGTGTAAGAAAATTACAGCACATGCGGTACTTCAAATGCTGTCCTTAATGGTATAGTCAAGAAGTACAATGTCGCTTTAAGTTTGCAATGTCCTACACTGTAGGAATCTGGCTTACACTTTGAGAAATGGTATCTACCCTTTGCAAATGTCTGGGCAGTTTGTTTGTATTAAATACCCCAAATAATCCCATTAAGTGCAGTCAGGACTGTGAGATGCCAATGTTATTCAAAATGTCTTTTTGGGTCATGTAGACTAATCAGCAAATTATGAGCTAGGGTAGAGTGCCCCAATTCGAGACGGGCCTAGGGGAATCCACCTAACATCACGTTTTTAAACCTTTTTCTGCGTTTATCAATATGCCTCTTGATGCAATTCTAAACTAAAGTTATTCCTAGATGAAAAACAAGCGGCAAAATAACAATATCTAAGATTTTGTGGCTTTTAGAATTAATTCCAATTCTCGTTTTGTTGTGCGAAAAAAGCTTGTTGCGCTGCCAAAACAAGTTCACAGCAAGAGATTCTTTTTCTTGTTTTTCTTCCAAATCAAAGGTGTTTATTTAAGTGTATGTCAAGTGTTTAAAAATGTTTGTTTTGTTTTTTTTTACATATTTTTTGTCAATGTGATGGGCTTTACTTAAAAAAGTAAAGGCACAGGGATGTTTTTATTATCGTTTCGAATTGGGACATGACAAAAATTGCCCTTGCCCCAATTTGAAACGCCTACCTAGCCCCAATTTGAAACGATTCCCAAAGCAACTAAAATCGCCCTAGATCTAGATAATCTAGAACTTAGTTTCCTTTAGAACTATAAAAGCAATTATTTTACTCTGATTCTAAAGAGATATAAGTACAATTACATTTATGGTCAAATTGATATTATAGATTGTCAACTCTTAGGCTATCAAAGTCATGGACTTGTTACTAGATCTAGATTCTAGTGAGATAGTTAGATCTAGGCTACCACATTAGGCCTGCGGTTGTTTTTGAAGCCTTGAGGCAGGGGCGTGGCGTCCGGCATCAGAAATTTATATATTCTGAATCTTCTAATTCCAAGTTAAAATTTGATACCAAGTATGAATTCAGATGTCAAAAAAGAATTTTCTAAAAATCTGACTCTGTTTTCTGTTTACTATGAGCGCTTCGTGTCCTGCGCATACCACATTGGGGCGAAGACCGTTCCAAATTGGGGTTATCCCGTTTCAAATTGGGGCATGGCACACTACGTTCAAAAAAACCTACTTTTGCCATCAAGGCTTTTCCTGAAAATTAATTTGTTAAATATATTTATCAATCAGAATAGGCTGATGATGTGCTTCGTCACGTTCACAGAATGCAATTTTATCAACAAACTGCGGAGTTAATCAGGTTTTAGTGACAAGGCTCCTAAAATCGTCTCTAATTGGGGCAATCTACCCTATTTAGGCCATGAATCTGACTTTCAGCCAATGAATAATAGCCTAGATCTAGATTTCTATATCTAGGGTAGATTGCCCCAGTTAGAGACGATTTTAGGAGCCTTGTCACTAAAACCTGAATAACTCCGCAGTTTGTTGATAAAATTGCGTTCTGTGGAGGTGAGGCACATCATCAGCCTATTCTGATTGGCAAATATATTTAACAAAGTAATTTTCATGAAAAGCCTTAATGGCAAGAAAGTTTTTTAAACGCAATATGCCATGCCCCAATCTGAAACGGGGTAGCCCCAATTTGAAACGGTCTTCACCCCAGTTTAATATGCACTGGACAGAAAACAGACATCAGTCAAATTTTAAAAAAAATCTTTTTTGACATCATACTTGGTATCAAATTTTAGCTTGGAATCCGTAGATTCAGAATATATAAATTTCTGGTGCAGGACGCCCCTTTTTGGGGGCGTAAGCGCCCCCGCAAACGCCCCTACCTCAAGGCTTCAAAAACAACCGTAGGCCTAATGTGGTAGCCTAGATCTAACTATCTCACTAAAATCTAGTAATAAGTCCAGGACTGTGATAGCCTAAGAGTTGAAAATCTAGAATATCAATGTGACCATAAATGTAACTGTACTCATACCTCTTTAGAATCAGAGTAAAATAATTGCTTTTTTAGTAGTTCTAAAGGAAACTTAGATTTAGATTATCTAGATCTAAGTCGATTTCAGTTGCTTTCGGGATCATTTCAAATTGGGGCTAGGTAGGCGTTTCAAATTGGGGCAAGAGCCATTTTTATCATATCCCAATTCGAAACGATCATAAAAATATCCTTGTGCTTTTATCTTTTTGTAAGTAAAACCCATCACATTGACTGAAAAAATATAGAAAAAACTTTTTTAAAATACTTTATGGACATACACTTAAATAAACACCTTTGATTTGAAGAAAAACAAGAAAAAGAATCGTTTGCTGTGAACTCGTTTTAGTAGCGCAACGAGCTTTTTTTTCGCTCAACAAAACGAGAGCAGACGCGTCGGAGAATTGGAATTAATTTTAGAAGCCACAAAAAATAGACATTGTTATTTAGCCGCTTGTTCTGCATAGAGAAATAACCGTAGTGTAGAATGGCATCAAAAGGCATATTGATAAAAAAAAGAAAAATGTAAAAAAAACGTGATGTTAGGTGGATTCCCTTAGGCCCGTCTGCAATTGGGGCTCGTCTCCAATTGGGGCACTGTGCCCTAAAAAGCGTGGAAAGAAAATCTCGCGGCTAGGCTGACTGGCAAAGCAAGGTATCCCGTCTTGGGTTTGTTACACGTGATCGTAAGTATCTCAGCAAACACACAGCCAAATATACTAACAAGTAACAAAACAAAACAAAACTATACACGCGATCTCAAAGCACCAAACTCGCAGAAAACAAAAACGAAAAAAAACAAAAACAATGGTACTAACTAGTCCATAAAAAAAATCCTCAAACTTTTCACCATCCATAAAAAAACACATACCCCGTA
>JAUEKT010301122.1:0-11060 GCA_031762655.1 Doris verrucosa | reverse complement strand
TTTGAGTAGTGATTTGACCCCTCCATGTTATAAGCATCTGGCAACTAGAGCTGGGCTATGTTCTAACTTTTTGAGTTTGAACTTCGATACCATAGCATAACGAAAGACCGTTCGCCTAGGCCGTCAAGTTTGTTTGTTGAAAGTTCGAACTCGTCGAATTTGGGTTCTAAAAAGTTCGAACTCGTCGAACTCAAAAAGTTAGAACTTAGCCCAGCTCTAACACATATACTAATAGAAAATATCAGGGAAAGGGGTAGGGGAAGAGTCGGGGAAGGATGGTTCCATTGCAAGTTTGCACTTTCCCTGTATGCCTTTGATTCTATAAATGAACAAAAAAAAATCTTAAAGCATATCTTCTGCCATTTCTTGGCAGTCTCAATAAACATCGAAATCTGGGAGAAGGAGTTTGGAAGAGAAAACCCCCAACCAAAACAATTATTTTCATACCAGTTTAAAAAACAAGAATGGCATTCAGTCTTAATATCTTCACTACGTTTTTAGAACAAGCTTGGTGTCAACGACATTTATCGTGGCAAGATAATTTGGTTGGCGATTTGAAATTGAGAAAAACCCCAACAAAAACAAAATCATTCATTCAGGCTTTAAAAGAATGAACGGAATTCCAACTTTGAATCTTCATTAAGTTTTCATTACAAACTTGGTGTCAAAGGCATCTTTCAAGACAAGATAGTTTAATAGTTTGATTGGTTATTTGAAATTGAAAAATAATTAAAAAAAACAATTACTTCCATCCTGGCTTTAAAAGAATGAAAAGAATTCAGCCTTTGTATCTTCATTAAGTTTTAATTTGGTGCTAAAGACATCTATCATGGCAAGATAATTTGGTTGGTTACTTTAAATTGGCCCCACGAATTGACCACATGGAATCTACTGACACTGTGGTGAGAAGAAAAAATTTGATGAAAGAAAGGGAGATAGGAAGGCCTATTAGCACCGCCCACATGGCATAAAGGTAAAAAAGAACACTCGGTTGCATGGCACATAGTTTCGCGAATCTAACTTAACTAATACCAAAATTCAAATTTTATCTCATAGAGAATCTTTTCATTCACGGACCATACAAGGAGCGTTCTTTCGTAACATTTAATAGATTTAAATGAGTAATTAAAATTCCTTCATTTTCTTTGGATAGAGGGAGGAGTAACATTCCATTTCTGACAAAAGACAACAATGCGAGATGATCTTCCTTATTGTACATGCATGGGAGCGCAACTTGAATGAAACAATAAAAAAGCACCAAAAATTAGTGAGTAAAAAAGACAAACCAGCAAATAGTCCCAAACTCTCAACCCCACACATTGACAAGCATTTCATAAACTATCCATCCCTTTGTTTAACTAATAACTTTCATACAGCATAATAGAAATAGCATTCAAAGTGCATATACAGTGAACACTGCTGCAGTCAATCTTTAAGGGACCTCAATAAAAAGTTGACTTATGTGAAAAATCGAGGTATGGTATATGAATTTAATCAATTACTTCCATTAATTAAAAAAAAAAAAAGAACCCTGAAATTATATTTATAGTGAATACCAGTAATATCATATAGTACCTGTATTATATTTTGTTATGGTCTTTTGTGTTTGTCTTTTAAATTATTTTTTTTTAATTTCTCAACTTCGACAATAAGTTTGATCTTGCATTTCAACATAAGGGTAGTCAATGTTTTGAACTATTAGTCCCGCAATTAGCCATGGTAAACTTCGGCACTTATTGTTATGATTGATTGATAGTAATAATACTAGTGCACCCTACAAACTTAAGTCTTATATGCAAGGACAGGCATAGGCAGAATAGGTGAGTGACTACATGACTTGCATATAATTGCGTGCCTTGAGCCAAGGCAGAGTATGGTAGGAGTACTAAGAGTGGTACAATACCTAGTCCTACATAAAATAATACTCTTATTACTTGTGTTGTGTTCATTGGTCATGTGAAGTATGGTGCTCTATGTCAAAATGTTGCAATTTTTTAAAAATACGGTATGTTGAGGAAAAGTCGATTTTTAGTGTGTGAAAGATTGACTTGTCTAAAATATCGAGTTAGCTGCTTCCTTTCAGTTTTTACTATTATTTATTGTCTTGCTTGGGATGGGCGCAGAAAAAAATATATCAAGTTGAGTGAAATCAAGGTAAGTGTGGAATCAACTTGAGCAGTGTTCACTGTATAGCTTTTTGACATCACAGCATACAGAATGCCACATGGTATTGGGGAGAGCGATTTGAAAAGAAGAATTATAGCACATCAATAACAAGCAGGAATTGACCAAAAGCTTCAGTTTAAATTGAAGCCTACCTTTTTCAAAATATGCTCACTTATACAAACTTTCGTATCCAGTGAAGAAAAATTTCATCAATGTATAATGTCATTCATTCAATAGGGGTTAGGTTCTTGGACTGCTTCTAGTGAATAAACCTGTATCAGCACATCAATGTAATCACAATATTCATGAAATATTCAATAATTTGAACTTTTTATATAACAATATAGATTAAATAATGGATTATAATATGTTGGATAATAAAGTCCACTGACTAGAATTTAAAGCATAGTGTTCAGTCTTAAAACAATGACTATTTACTTTGGAATGATTGCAAAGCATAAACAAAAAGTGAGTTGAGATCAATGTGTTGACTTCAACTACAACTCATCAAAGGAAGTCTGAGCATAAACTAGTTTCTTTGTAGTGTAATAATGTAATTTCAATGATATCACCTGTCTCTTTCTTTTCTTTAAATAAGAAAAAGCGGAGAAAGAAGTAGCTCCAGAGGAACCTGCATTTTGACGATTGCTTACATTATCATTATGGAGCAGACGTGTGTCTCGCCCTTTATTATGACTATTAAAAGGTTTGCAAGATCTACCAAACTGCTAAGGATTCTCTTGGTCTCACAGTCCCCATCTTCTTTTTTTTAAATAGAGAAATTCACAGCAGACTCGAGGAAACAAAGGCAAGAAAATGAAACCAATCTAGGTAATATCCACAGTAAATCTTTACTTTCAATTTTGTGCTGGGCCAAGTTTTTAGATTTTAAAATATGTAGTCTTCTCATTTGTACATTGAAGGGGTTTTCTTGACTTTTTTTTTTACTCTCAAAGGTCATGAGAACACAGATCAATTTCTAGACAAGTACATAATTATGGCACACATCTAATTGATTTCCCTTAAAAGTCATTCACACTGTGTATGTCTTCTTTTTCATGCTTCTAAAAATGTGTGAATTTGCTATAAAGATCTAAAATGTTAAACGTTTGGATTGTGCAACATCTTTTCCCCCTTCTATAATAGGCCTACATTGTTGAAACACTTATTAAGCAACCAACTATAATTTAAATGTTTAATTAAATCGAACAATTCTGAACATGATTACATTTACGAAAGACTTGACATTCATAACACAAATAACTTTTAAAGAATTCTTTAAAATATTACGCCAATAGAACACACACTATTTGTTATTCCTTAAAAAACATATATGCAATGAAAAATGGACTAGGAATATGGATGTAGTAAAAAACAAGCTTTGAAAAAATATTCAAATATCATGTGGTAGAAATAATGTAGCGGTAACTTAAAATTGTATAGACGAAACAAGAGTGAGAGAATGAATAATACTACCCTTCTGACATCTTACTAAATGCAATACGTAGTATCGATCAAATGAAGTTTTTACCTTTGTTTCTAACAACTAAGGTTTTGATGTATTTCACATAAAACAATAAGAAACATCTCATGGTTTCCGTAATAACATTTTTAAGCAGTTGGAAAAGAATCAGATTCAGACACGGTGTGCTTGAATACATCACAAAATAAAGAAGAAAAACTGAAGGCATGGCATGATGATGATGATGAATGTGACAGAGCAACAAGAGGATTTTGATGTTCAACAATGAAACTTTAAAAAGAGATAAGTATAAAAAGCATGCAATGTTAGGTCAAAAAGCAAAATTATAATAAAAGAACCCCAAAAAACAGCACCATGGAAGGCCGATATCAAAGCATTCAAGAGACAAATAGCAAATGAAAAACAATCACAGAAAAGTCCAACTTTCTTCAAAACATGCGAGGCCTACTGAGAAGACCTTATCGGAAAACATCTTAAACCAAATGTAAGACAGCGTCCCTAGAACACATGGACGATGAATTCTCAGACCCCTGAAACAACCTACATTGTCCTAAATAATCTCCTCTCCTTTTTCGTGCCACGGTCGAACCTGTTAACGGATTCGTCAAACTATTTTCTCAAGCAGTGTGAGAAAATTCACCTGAGGTGTGGTCTAAACAGCAAACAAAGAGACTTTTTGTCCTTAAGGCCTAGCCAGTAACTATTAATAACCCATGCTACGCTCACGTTTACCTGTGATAGAACATTACATGTAGTTGTATATATGTCAATATATATATATATATATGTGTGTGTGTATTTATTAACTCCCGTCTCAGTCGACGCATCGCTTGCATGGCAGGGAAATGGCATAGAAAAGACAATTAAGTGTTCTTAGTCTTACTCACGCAGCTAGGAATAAGAAAAAGATCCTGGCTGAAGTTGATAAAAGACGGAAGAAAATGGACATCTGTACGGAACTTACCATTCCTCAATTAACCCAGTCGATGTATATCAAAAATAGAGATAAAATTTAACAAGCTTCATTTAGCCAGCCAGACAGAGAGCAATAGGCAGTTGTGAAACATGACGATTTGGAGAAGGCTCTTTCTGTGAGTGCGAATGTGCCAAAGCAGAAGAAATTTCCATATTTCTATACACATGCGTATAGACGTAAACAGCCTACATAAGGGTTGTTTCCCTTATGCTCTAGTACTTTCACTTCTTCTTTGAAACACAGACTCTTCGAACTGTTTCTATTGTAACAATAAGTTCAACGAAGCAGCACTGTAATTTTTAAGTTTTCTTTTCACTTGCTTAATGCCATTCTATAATTTATACTGTAGAGTAACCTTTATACGCATCACATGGAGGGATGATGAACAAGAGTGATTACGATAACAGGATTAATTTCTGAGTCGTAAGTTCTTGAAATTACACACTATCCATTTAATACTATATAAGTGGAGTGAATTAGAAAAACATAAAACAAACTAAAAAAACCCAAAACCTTTTCTCCCTCCTAAATGCGACCCTCAAAACAACACAACAAGATGACATGTCGTTCTTTCTAGTGCAGTTGAATCTAGTTTGATCTATATGGCCACCAGTTTGTAACAACACAGTTGAGACTACTGATATCATGTCACTATAACAATTTCGTTTGACACATACACACACACACACACATAATGAAGGAAAAATAGGGGAATATCATTTATGAAGACTATATTGCCCGGTGGTTGAGTGGTTAAAGTGTCATAAACCTAACTGAGAAGTATCTGGTTTGAATCTCACCTGCAACCATCATATATTCTCACTGAATTAAAAAGTTACTCCAAATGATTACAACCAGCGTACATACAGAATGAAATTGGTTCTTCATATGACATTGATATATAAGCAGGGTGATGATGAATCTCATGCGTTGTTATAAGGTGGCTGCACAATATTTAAAAAAAAAACATTAGTAATTCTATACTCAATTACACATTTTGGTAACAGAAAAAAAAAGAAGAAGAAAATGTACGCGTGCGTTTGTTCCCATTCTGTCATAAATAAAAATTTGAACATGAGCAAGTGCTGAAAAGTATAAAAATATAATGAATTAAAAATGTCAAAGTTGTAAGTTATGTTTCAGCACATATTTGGTGGATAGAAAGAAGGAGAGATATGAAATTATTTGAAATGAACGTAATGAAAGAAGCTGAACAATGACATACAGATCATTAGGATCTGGGGGTGGCAAATTCTCTGTTGAACGCGACAGCAATTTTCTTGCAAAGGTCTGAATTAGTGTCGGAGGGGAAAACACAAACAGCATTTTCTAACGATGACACAGTCTTAAACAAGCCTTGACAGCCAGGGAAATTAAAACGCTGGTCTGAGCTTGCATCGTTGACAAAGACAACTGAAGACTTTGAGACCTGCCACGGGAAGAAAACATGTAATACTCAAGTGATTACTAAATTTATTAAAAATTAAGAAAAAAAGATAAGTCAACATAGAATGTCATCATCATTATCATTGTCTTTTCACTGCATATCAGGGTATATGCCATGAACAACAGACTTCCATCTACCCCTATCCCTGGCACATCATGCCAAGTTGTTCCACGAAAGACCTCCTCTCTTCAAGTCATCCTTCATTAACCTTCTCAAGGTTGCTCATGGTCTACCCCTGAAATTTAGTCTTTATGAATTCCACTCGAGTGCCTGTATTGTAATGCTACTCTGAGATTGTCTAAGGGTGTTACCTATCCATCTCCATCTGTGCTTCTCTTATCTCATTCTCTATTGGTTTCTGTGTGCACAATGTCTTTCCTACAAAACATTTTCTTCACCCTCCCAAAGTGCTCATTTCATAAGAGTATCTGAAGAAGGTCTAATGATTAGCCTATGTGTGTGCTACTCCAACGCGGTAAGGTTGACTGAAGGGCAAAGATTTTGTGCTAATGATTAAGCCAATATGCAATGATTACCCCATTATGAATTTTGTAATAAAATAGTAATTCAAATAGCTATTTGATTATTCACATAACAATATCTCTGTTAAACCTTTCTGCAGTTATCTAAAAATAAAAGTACTAATTCAGCAGAGAGGAGGAAGAAGATTAAGAAGAAAGGAAAACTAACCACTATTGTTTTGACAGCTAAACAAAATAATCGCTGAGGGAAAAAAATCCTTCAAAAGTCGGACAACTTTTAATAAAATGAATTAATTGTATAAGTCATCATCTAGCCAATTCACTAGGAGTCTGGAATTGCAAAGCTAACCATGTGTTTGAAAAAATAATTTAAATATTAAAAGAAGCTCACCTCAGCACTAGTGTTCTTATCGATGTTGGTTGAACTCAGATCCACGACGTAAGTTTTATGTTCCTTGTGATTCAATTTGGTAACAAATGACTTGATGGCATTATCCTGTTAACAAAAAAACAAAAAAACAAAAACAATTATGATGATAACAATAATATTATGCCACTGACCACTAGTAATGATATGATTAACAAACACAACAAGTATTCCTTTTATTTCCTTGTTTCATATCCGTCAGCCAAAGCATCATAATGTCAAGAATAGGGGTCATTCATGATCATTGACCTATTGACTTCTTGCCTTTTATATTGGTCCAATTATAATTCAAGGTCATTGACTAACCCACTTTCGATCTAAATTTTTCCTTAAAATACATGATTTGGGTTAACTTCTCATCTCCTCAACTTATTCATGTGAGATTGCTAATCTTGTGAGTGTGATGGGGTGGTGGGGGTGTGGGTCTCGCTCAAAATTGTGGACTTTTTATAGGATTCCACACAGACCAGTAGGCCTTCTTTACATTACTATTAATATTAAAACGAAGACAGCATGACACTCAAGACTTATCACAATAGGTATCAGTAACAGTTCACCATTGATAGAGATATACTACTACTGCTACTACATCCCGTTGCGGGCATCGTGTATTTTCCTTGAGCCAGAAAATTTACTCAAATTGCTTCATTCGACTCAGGTGAAAATGAGTACCCGCAAGGGCTGGGGAGTTAAGCCTGCGATAGACTACCATCCTGTCCAGGGGGTGATCTTGGATCATCTGTTCCGCTTAACGCTACCGAAACCGGGATAAGCTTCGGCTCTGTGGGTCTGTCAAAGCCTAGAAGGAACTTAACTTAACTTAACTACTAATCATCTCAATCTGTTCATAATGTTATGACACGACACCGGCGAATGTAAGTGTGTGTGCATGTTTCGGTGGGTGGGTCGGGAATTTTTGTAGAGTATCGACCTCAAGCATATGTCGGCGATAAGCATACTGAAGCCTCTGACCAAGCACTGTGCTTGAGTGCGGCGTGCACTGTATTAATAATCTAAATCTAGATCTAAAAATGCAATGATATCAAAATAAAATTCAAAACGTTTGGCTTTAGATTCAATTAGATCTAGATGTAGACCTGGATTCAATTTTTCTTTATTTTTCTTCCCTCCGCCACCCCTCATCATTTATTGTGCAAAAGTTTAATTCACGTTGTATCCCACTGCGTTTGCACCATTCTGAATCCTATCATGCAACATGCATTCTACTTTGAATGCGCGTAGAAGTCGTGTTTGGCGCTTGTTCCCACTGCATTGGTAGCCTTAGCTAGATAGATAAAGAGAGACAAGCAAACAGACAGGCAAGGAGAAACAGAGAGTTGATGAGGGCGTTTGGAAGCATTAATTAGAATATCATAAAAATAAGGCCATCAGTTTTGCCAGAAGGATAAAGAAAAAGAGCTGTAAAAGACCCACTTACCAAATTACTGACAGAGAGCTTGGTCCCATCCCCCTCCAGGCTGATGTAGTCCATGTCATGGTCTAGCAACTCATCTGGATCAATGCCTTTCGAGTCTGTGATGAACACAAAATTTCATTCAAAAATTTCATCTTCGCTGCACTCTTTTGTCTATAGTGATCTATTAACAATTTGGAACATTAGCTACTTATATCAGCTCGGATAATCAAGTCTAAATTAGATCTACAGCGAATGGGACCATAATTTTCGTTTCCATCTGATTGTTAGCTTCTCAGAGAGTTCTTTTTTAGTCTTTTTGCGCTTGGAGTCAGGTTGTTTCAATTTTATAAAGAAAAACCCTGTCAAAACATTGTTTGATTTCTAGATTTGGATGTTTTAATTGATCATTCTGTTCACATTTTGAATTTTAACTTCACTAAAACATGTTGGAAATTGCTCACATTTTATTTGCAGATAGTGTAAGGCAAGTTAAGTATGGAAATAGGTTTGCAGATTCTCTAAAAACATGCTAATTGGAAAATATCAATTATGTTTCCACATATCCTTAAATACCGGAACTACATCACAAATCCTAGTTCATGTTCACTCTTAATAACGAAATAAATTCACAAATAAATGCAGAATTAAATCCCCTTCTCTTCGATGATTCATTATACGATGTATATAGATTATTTTGAGTTCATATGAGAACGTTATTTTCAACGGTAGCATAGAGTTGGGTAGATACAAGGGCAACAAAAAAAAAATTGGTGGGTGCAGTGGTGAAAAATGGTTGTGCATTGAAAAAATTAAAGGGTATACAAGCATACTGGCAAGATATCAATGGATACAATCGCTTTATCAAGCCTTCCACCAATGTCATTACTTACCAAAAACAAAGATGAGTACAGTATTGACTAGCTTCATGTGGCACAGACTTAGCCGACTCAACAATTCACACACACGACTAGAGATGGCGTCAGTATTACGACTGGAAATGTCAACAGAAATAAGACGTTCGGACTGTTGGAAGTAATCTAAAAATGGGCGGACACTATTTTCAAACATTGAGGCTCGTCTCTGTGGAAGGAAGCATAACAAAAACAAGTCAGTGAAAGAGACAAGTCAGTGAAAGAGATAAAAAAAAAAAAAAATGGGTAAAATTTGATAAAGATAAAGATAAAGATGGATTTATGTCCACCCCTTGCAAGCTCACAGACGGTACATCATTATTCTCCCAGCAGGCCATTTCCAAAGTCCTTTTCAACTCCCTGGGGAGCATATACACTGGCATTTTGACAAGATCATTCTTTACCTATAGCTGGGTACTCAATTACACCTGAGTGGGTTGAAACAATAGGGGTTATTTTCTTGCCCAAGGAAGAAACATGATGGTCATGGACGCGATTCAAAGCTGGTACCTCTCGGTCAGCAGTCTGATGCTTTAACCACTCACCCACTATGCCTCCAATAATATAAATATGGCAAATTATTTTGTTCCGTGGGGCAATGTCCAATTATTGGAGCATATTGGATAAGCCGCGGCTGGATAGGTGGTAGTAGACTGAATGGCGATAATTGTAAATGACATTTATAGATGACACAACTTCTAACGATGTCAGAGGGATTTCTCAATTCTTTGGATATTGGTATGGAGAAAAGCATGATTTTGATCTTGCCGAATGAAAGGTATTTGTGAGTGTGAGCTCATAGAATTCACTTTGTGAGAAAGCATACCTTTGTTCTGGATAAATCCACTTCATCCGATTGAAAGCCGGCTGATTCATCTTCATTTTCCTCTTTCACTACTTCTACTTTCTCCTCTTTGCTGGTCTTCTTAGGGCCCATGTTCATGGAGAAGTACAGGCAAAAGGAAATCGGGAGCTACACAGAAAACAAAGGCAAAAGAATTAGCCCCACAGACATTACGAGTATAGATGTCAAATTATTAAAATTCCATGAATGATATAATAAATGAAGGAAGACAAACTTCTTTGCACAGTTTGAAGCAAAGCAGGTGAACTTGACATAGGAGGGGAGGAAGGGGAAAGTTTGGCATAGGGGAAAAAATCTGAGAGAATACTGAGTCAGATTGGTACTTTTGGCCGTGTTTGACTGTATTTAGATGGCTGTAAGTGGGAGAGAGATAGAGAGAGACAGACAGGCAGAGACTTAAAGCTGGTGGGTAGTAACACTCTGCACTCGGTGGCCAAAATTTAGTTACATGACCAAAAATGGACACTTCAAAATTATAAGCGCGAAACAGAAATGAAAATAGGTTCTAAATACAGATAAGTGACTTTTAGAGGAAAGAGTGAAAAGCTAAGCGTTACTTGCATTGTTAAACTGAATAACTCCATTAAAACAGATATTGACATTCCCAGAGCTGCCAACCCCCGACATATGAAAACAGTAATCCCAATATCAAAAACCTGTAATTTCTATCTGGAACCTGTAATTTTTTTGCCGTGACGCAACGCGACGCTGTTAAACAGAATACATAGACATCAAGACATCTCAATTTCCTTTACTAGACATCTTCTAATATATAGAAGCATAAATTAGTAAGAATTAACATGAAGCCTTTTGACTAAAAAATAAATTCAGTAAAAATTTTAATTCTACGCACGGGTTAATGAAAGGATGCAAGAGAAAGAACCAC
>JAUEKT010301011.1:0-10000 GCA_031762655.1 Doris verrucosa | reverse complement strand
TTCACCATAAAATGATGAATAAAACACAAAATTTAAAACATAAAAACATATAACATTGCAAAAAAGATCATACCTCGGCTGAGGTGGTTGAGGTTTCTTTTGTTTCAAGATTTGAGAATTCTGCAGCAGACGCAAACCCTGCAGGACAGTTCTGGCTGCCATGGGACCATGGTGTTTCTGTCTGGCAATTTTTGCCTGTTCGATGCGGCATAAGACTACCAATTCTATTTCCGCTGCGGACATTCCTTCAACACCTGAAGATGACAATAGGGATGAGTTACCATGGACATTTTTCACTTATGAGGACGACATATCCATTTCTTTCATAGTTTTTATTTTTATTTTATAGGAGCCAATTGAATAATGTTTTGAACATGCCTATTTTGTGCCAATCTGCAACGTGTTTTAAGAGCAATTAAATCTTCTTTCACTCTAAGCAAAATAAACACAAACTGGATATAAAAATAAATGCACATCTGTTACATAAACATGCACATTTAATACTGAGAGAGTAAAACTAAAGAAAATTGCATTTATAAGCTCAGATCACAACACAGATGATATGTAAACATTGGTGTTATCTATGTCTTTAAAGAAAAAGTGCTTCAATTGTGAAATAAGCAAGGCATATATAAAAAATAAAAACTATGGAATTTCATTATGAATAGATAAGTAATTTGTTTCAAACGGATTTGGAAGCAATTATTACCATGCTTCTCATGGCTTGCATTCTCTGTGATGACATCAGCAATGGTGGTAACCATCTGGTCAGACATGCTTAGCAGTATTCCCTTGATGTCCTCCAAGGAGAGACTTCTGCTTCCATCTGAGAAGCGAGCTGCGGGGGGAGCGCTTGCATCTTCACTCTCAACATCTGCGTAATGGGAGGGGAAAGCATTGATGTGAAGGGTTTCATAATCAAATGCTTAAATGTCATTTCAACAAAAAATATTGGATACATGCCTGATGAGGGTCATTTATTTTATTCCTATGAAACCTTGAATATCATGTGAAGATGTTTTCAGTGTCAAAGCTATGTTTAAAAAACAAAAATCTTGTTCATAGTGACCCTTTTGGTAAACGCTGCATTGCAGATTATCCAGCTCCATGGCTATATAATTACCACCCCCTAATCAGTGTAGAGGACACATCAAATGTTGACCTGTTTTATGTTAAAAAAAAATCATGTGAGAGCAATTATCATTGTAAGAAGTAATCATCCGTAAAGCCATGTCTCTCTCTACAGTGGCTATATTAGTTGATGGTGATGAATTTTCTTTGAGGTCTTGAGTGATTGTATGGGGGCAGTATGGTGTAGTGACACAGCATAAAATGTGGATCAAAGAGAGCTAGCTTCAAGGCACTGGTAGCAGATGCATTTTCTCCTTTGCAGCCAGAAAATTTCCTCTATTGCTTTATTAGTCATGAGTGGAAATGGTTATATCTTTAGCTGAATTTTTTTTGGGGGAAACTAACATTCAATGCAGAATATGATAGATAAAAGTTAGTCACTATTTAGTTTGTGTTGTAGAAAATGGGGTGCCCCAACTTCTACAAACTGATTGGTCCAGGATATTCCAAGCTCTTTGAGTTGATTGATTTAAAAGGTTTATTGTTTGTGCCTTTGAGAATAATTGCTAAAATATCTTAGCCAGGAGTTATTTATCTCAAATGTAAATCTGTAGCAAAAGTACCTGGACAAGCATCAGCTGAAACAATTTCACAAGACGGAGATGGAGATGCATAAGACATATGCAAAAAAACAACAATAGAAAAAGAAAAAAATTCACAAGAAAGACATGAAAGTGTCAGCCAAGGTTTACATGGAGGAGAGAGCTTGAGGGAGAGATGAGGAGAATGGGAAAGACTTGGAGATGGCTGAAGGGACCGGCCCATAAGAGAAGCCGCTGGAGGTGACCAATACCCAACAGAGACTTAGACGGATCTAAAAAGAAGAATGCAGATGATAAAGAGTACTTTATGAAATTTATTAGTCAAAGACAGCAAGACGTACTGGAGGTTTTCCCCTTGGTAGTAGAGTCATCCCTTTTGGAGCCAGACGACGGTATGGTTGACAGGTTAGGCGCCTTGCTTCCCAGGCCTCCTCTAGAGATGGTGCTGATGTTCTGAGGCTGCACTGAGGCCGTGCCAGGATCTTGTGTCCTGTACGTGAGACAGCAGATTGAGGATACTTTAATCTCTTTCAGCTAAGTAAAGTGAGACTTTGTAACTACATGTAGTTTTAGCTTTAGAGAAGATTTTTCAGCCTCTCTCTCACTTTCTAATAAACTATTAAGGTTGCTGGTACAAAGCTTACAGTTTCCTCCATGGCAAAGTTCTCAGAAATGTTTATAGCCTTTTTTTCAGTGAAAAGGTACAATATTTGAAATTTAGGGTGGTAAACTAAAAAATCATCATGACTTTTGATGTTTAGCTTATGAAATAAAAGAATCTTAAACTTCAATGTATTTACGACAAAAGAAACAAAGCGAGTTCAGAAAAGTTAAACTTTAGGATGAAAATCATGGTGTAATATTGCATAGAATCCTATCTGTTGAATCTTCAAGGTTGGCAGAAATGTTTGTCAGCCTTCCCAAATCAATCAGAGAAGTCTGCTCATGACACAGTTGGATAGATGTAATATAGGAATATCCACATCATTATCTTTATTTTGTACATCAAACAACAACAAAAATATACACCTTACATGGCAATGTAAAAAGGATTTTAGTTTGCTTGAAATGAACTTTTCTGTCTTATTCCTTCTATCTCACCTCAGATTATCAATTTTAACTAAGGCCTTCTAATGGAGCTATCATGTTTTGGCAACCATCAAATATGTTAATGTGTTATAATAGAATTTTTTTTTTTTTAATTTACAGTCAAGATAAAACACAACAACAACAAAGGGGAGTTAAAAACCAAGCAACATAGATTTGATTAAAGAAAAGAAATCAATATAAAAGATATGAAAGAAGAGAGTGATGCTCTAAAGCATGACATAGATAGATGAACCAGACAAGCAGAATAAGAGATGGGCCTTGAGAAAGAAGACAAAAACAAAACACGGATTTTTTGGATGGTCTGCCCATCTTCAGCCACATAGAAACAAAGCTGATTGCTTCTGTGTAGCTGAAGAAGAATGGGCCACTCGAAAACTCCTTGTTTTATTTTGTCTTCTTTCTCATAGGCCTATTTCTTATTCTGCTTGTCTGGTTCATCTATTCATATCACACGGCCTTTTGCGGTTATTTTGTAATTTTGAAGCATGCTGCCACTGCTTACAAGTGTTCCTCTATTTTGGGCAGCACAGGGATGGTGTTGGCCAGGCTGATGAAGAGGTGAGCCTGCACCAAGGTCAGGTGACAGGTCATGTGAGGGCCAAACAGGGTGCCAAGGCTGGAAGAGAGGCGCTTGTCGATGAGGTTCTCAAGCACCTTCGGATTGAACAAAGAAGTGAAATTGAAATGACAAGTTATCAGTGGTTTTGTGAGTTGATCAAACGCAAATGCATTCCCTGATAAGAATGCCTGCACTCCCTTCATGTAAAAGGGTGAAGGGAAACCTTTAAAACAAGCTCTGGCAAAGATGGGAATCCATTCATAATAAGATATGCAAGAAATGGATATCTTTTATAAAAATTTAAGCTTGCTTATTGTATGGTTATTTATACACATATTAGAGTTAAATGTCTAAAAACAATGCATACCCAATGTATACCCAGTTGTAGTTGAGGTAATTCAAGATTTCAATATTACCCGGTATAGTAAAGATATTGGCAAATTATTCCCAGATATTTTATGAGTAACAAGAATATTTTTTACTGAAGTTATAACAACAAGTCACATTAAATAATCAATTTTTTAACGAGAATTTTAACACAAAATAGCTTTTTTCTCATGGTAGAAACATTTCAAAAGTTGAGTTTCTACCAAAGACAAAAATGTATTAAATCAAAGTAAATAAAATGTGCAAAATAAAAGAAGGCAACAACAAAAAAAATTCCATAAAGCTAATACAAATATAAGGTGTTTCAAAAAAAGTGTTGCAAATTTAAAATACTGCCAATTCTTTCCAGACAGTCGTATGGACTTAAAATATTCGGATAACCATGCTGAATGTCTGTGATTTGCATTAATGATAAAAATAATTGTGTGACATCCTTCAATTTTGAGCTACCTGTAAATGTTTAACAAGTGAAATAATAGCTTTTTTTCCTCATCAGATGAGGAGATAAGACATGTAAGCAATATTCCCCATTTTACTTTTGATCTGTTCACCTCTTTCAAATGCTCAACTGCAAAAAGCTTGGTTCAAATAATATGTGGCTCCTCATAGAGCTAAAAAGGTGTTTGCCTACATCTAACAGCTATTCATCCCCCGTATCATTTCACTAGCCAAGAGACATCCGTTGTCTCCCTATGGCCCAGACCTCAATCGACTGGTTTTTGGGCTGTGTGGGATCCACCAAGGGAACAGTCCCTACCAGCTGTCAGGATAGCTTGTAGTGTATGTACTCAAAAGAAAACATCTATGGCTACGGTTGAAAAGTGCCAGCTGAGACATTGAGAGGTGTTTATCAAAACTTTGTCATTAGCATAAAGGTTTGCTTCACCTGGGTGGTGGCCTCTTTGAAAACTTAGATTTCAAAAAGCTTGTTTTGTTCTTATCAAAGAGGCATTTTAAAAATTGCAAACTTCATTTTCATATTTGACATATCACACAAAAATGTTTCTGTATTGCTTGTCAAATTATCAATACTGTATTTAATTTTTTGAAATGCTACCTATTCTACGTTGGTTGCATGACATACTATAGGATGTAATGACAGCTTTAACCAACAGCAGCAGGAAATGGGTTTAAGTTTTAACATTTTTTTTAAAGCACCTCATAGTCGAAAGAAACAATACAATATCAAATAGTTGCAAAAGAAACAAAAGGAGAAAAATCTCGTTTTGAATATTTCTTGTAATATTCTCACACATTATCAACACATCATTGCATGATGACAATTTGAACAAAATGGCATCATGAAAAATGCTGCAATACTCAACATGAAATCATTTATTGATAACATTTCAAAGTAAACTGTATTTATAGAGACTTACATAGTATCTGATTATTGGTTGGGTAAAACCAAAAATCAAAGATCAAAAATTGAAACTTTTAAAGTCAAAGCTGGTTTAAATTCAATTGTGGATATCCATGAATATCCATGAAACAACACAGCTTAAATTGATTTGAATATACCAAAAAGTTGGTCTTGTTCCAAATGGCTTTACGTGTATCGAATTTCCATGAATTCACATCAGTATTCTGGTCTGTTTCCACGGCTTTAACTGGATTGTCATTTTTAGCCTTAAACAGTCAACATGATAATACACGTACATAAAAATGGAACTTTGTATAATGAATGCAAAATGAATATATTGAGGTACTATAATGCAATTTGTTTCATTTTGAATACGCCTAAAGTAGAGTTTAAGTTAAAATACAGATGATCAATTTACAGTGCACTGGGTGACAGAGTGTAAATGTTGGATTATCTTCATTTATTACCTTTGCATATTTGCTTTACTTATATTTTAGCTTTTTCTTTTCTCTCATATATTCCAGTATTTAATGCACCAGGTGTACTTTCTCTCCTAAAAGAAAATAAAAAAGTACTGCAAGACTGATCATTTCACAGAAAAGCAGAGAATGTGACGGTGTGATCACATAGCAAGAGTGACATCAAATTAATCCTTTCAACAACAGATTTTATGACCAATAGGAAACGGAAGACCTAAAATGAGATGAATTGACGGCATTAGAAAAAGAATCGGGTCACTAGTATAAGAGGAAAGATTGCGTATGCACTCCATTTCCATGCATGAAATACAACGATTTTCAAAAAGGTGACAGATAGCACAAGAGACAGAGCTCTCAACTTATAAATGAAAGATTGATGCCTTCAATTTTGACTGTTTTTTTTAATCATTTGCTTGGCTTTCTCTACTCTTCTGGTTGCCTCAATGACTCAGTGACCAGTTTCCTAGGCTTGAGAGTTAGAGAGCTGATGTTTATTCCAGGTTCAAGTCCTGGCAAGCTAGTTTGGATGTCATGGATCTTGGACAATTTTTGACACCTAACAACTTGCCAAAATGACCCAGGTGTGAATGGAGAGAGAGAAGCCTGACTTGGACAAGCATCTTGCCTCTAAAACCATCATCCTCACATGCTTTGCTTCAAAATTTAAGAGCCTGGTTAAACTCCAATGCTATAATCATTATGTCCTTTTTACCACATGCATTTATTATGTCTATTGTACTATCAATATTGATTTGTTATTTCCATGCAAATATTGTGAAGCGCATAGAACTTGTAATCTATGGGATTATGCGCTATATAAATGCCATTTATTATTATTATCATGATTTTAATGGCCTGAATGACTTTGAAAAAAGAAATCCACAGCTTGAATGAGGAGCTGACTTAGCCAAATACCTTCAGATTTTGTGGATCAGTGATGGCCTTGGCTGTGCTAAACTTGGTGGAGCTGCTTCTGCCCTCCATCTGCCTGAAATTGCTGTCCCCAGTGTGAGGAAGCCGCTCCCCGTTCAAAAGCCGCTGTAAAACTATCAGGGCCTCAGTGTACAGTCCCAAGTCAGTGAGAATACGAATCTTCAGAATCCTCCCATCGACAGCTCGCTGAACATCTCGGCAGACAAATGTCGTGAAATATTGATACAAAGACAATAAGGGCAGGACCTGTCAAAAAAGAAAAAGTTATCGTCAAGAACTTGATATTTGCGTTATGATCAAATTTTTTTTTAAAGTAGCAAAACTTTCTTCAGTTACAAGTAGAAAAAACCCCAAATAAAATAAAACATAATGATACGTTTTTAATAATTTGTTTAGAAATATCAAATAAAATTGTAAAATCATTTACAGATCTTCACATGAATAAAACTAGCTCAGCGCATAAATGATCATCAAATGGTATACAGAAAGCACTAAGAATGATGTAATGCATGAAATAAAAATAGAAATAAAATTATGAAGCAGAAGAACATGTAAAAAGGAACAATTTATAGGAAGATTTCATTAATAGATTCATGTCAGTGTTTTTAATTTCATTCTCTCAATTTATCCTTTTTTCTCATCTAGCCATCATACAGATTTTTACAAAGGTAAAATATGTTTCTTCAAGACTAGTATCGGTGTGCCAAAATTACCAAATTTTTTCTTCTCTTTTATTTCTTTCACAATACTTAGGACAATTTACACAGCCATTAAAAGTTAAAAACGTATTTAACACTCTAAATATTCTCTCTGTGAGATGCCTTACAAACAAATTATGTTGTCCTCTTGAAAGCTCCTCGGTGACCCATCTCAATGCTGCCACCATTTGTCTCCCATTGCAACGGAAGCGATCGGACATGAAGTCTATGCCAGGTACGAGGTTTGTTACTTCACACCCTTCCCCGACATCATAAAGAGCATAGTCTCGGTCGGCCGTTGGGTGGGGCAAAGAAGACCGGAAGAGTGCCTGCAACAAATGAGAAGAACATTTTATCCCCATGTTTTGTTTTTATGAAATTGTAGCCGTTCAATCATTTCAAGCCATAAAAATTATTGTGCAAATAATTCATTGAGCACATGGTATCCTAAAAGTTGCTCAAAATAATCCTTTCAGATCGGCCTTGCAGAAAGACAAATGAGCATCTGCTTTATTCACTTCTGTTAATACCGTTATGTCTGGTACTCAATAATTACAACAATATATGCCATCTCTATGTCTCAGACAATAACTCATAAACAGGATCAATCTTCTTCTTGAACTCAAATAAGTCAATCACCTTAGCTATGACTTTGTGTTGAGATGTGACACTGCTTTCCTTTCAAATCAACAGCCTTAGCTTAAAGTTGTGAAAATAATCATAAACAAGATTTGCAGACCTATTGTTTATAAAACTCTCTAGGGATGGTGTCTCATTTATGAAATGCCTTCTACAAACACATCTACATTTCAAAAAGTCATCTTCGATCTATTAATGACAAAACCCTCTTCCTTAAAACTAAAACAATGTCAATTGAATTTTTCTCCCTTTCTCTGCATTTCTCTCAACTGTCACCTTTGATGTGCAAATTCATTCACAGCATTTAAAAGAGAACTAAAATATCACCTATTAAATTTCTCATGCATGATTTGCATATTGTAATGCACTATCATACTGTAATAATGCATTGCAATTTTGACCAGGTAAAACATGACACTTTGGAAATTCTATAATGTTGTTTGTCCAATAAGGAAGAACTTGAAGAGCCTCTTATTTATGAGGTAAATATGCTATTTGTATATCATTTATTACAACACCGTTACAATACAGGAAAGGGTATGCAAAGAGTAACCAATTATGTAGAGCATAAAAAAGCATTGCTTTATAGTTTCTTTGCTCTTTTAATTAAGCTGCCTAGCACTGTGAAACAAACCACGAGTAAATGGTTAAAATAATCTTAGAGAAATTATTAAGATTTTGTGTTTGAACATGATTTGTTCTTAACAAATTCAAAACACAATTCTTCATATTTTGCTGTTAACCTCTTTATTTATATACCTGTTTAGTTTATAGGCTCCATCAACATTTTTCTTTACATGTTTTAATATCTTAAATCTGGCTACAACTCTGTCATATGGTCCTTGGTTTGAAAACGAAATATGTTTACCTTGAACAGATAGCCAGATAAAAAGCAGCATTCTGTTTTCAGTCCAATGTCACAGGAAACGATATACCTGATAAAAAGGAAAGGTGTGTAAGGATTGAAAATGTAGAAATAAATCGTCTTCTGTAAATCATAAAACTGATAAATTTCCAAGTTGTGGCATGGAAAAAAGTAAAGGGCTCTTATTCTATTATCCCACATCATTTTTTTTACCATAGATATTAAGCACATTAACAATTTTAACTAATAGCACACTATAATTTAGAGGTGGTAATGTAAAATTCATCCGTAGAAGTAATGTCAACTCGGCTGAAATTTTACAAACTGTGCATTTTTTATTGCACATTTGAGCCTTCATTAGTTTTTTATTTCTTAAAGCAGGGTATTGCTCAATGACAATGATATACAATGTAGTGGATGGATTGCCGTATGAATAATCTTTGTCAGTTTTTATTTCTTGAAATCAGGCTCACTGACTGTACATCATTTATCCCCCTATCAAGCCATTTCATTCCGAAAGCCTTCTCAACTCTCTGGGGAGCATATAGTAGAGAAGCCTATTAGGCATATCATACTAGTATCTAAAAAGATCTCTCTCTCTCTCTCTCCCTTTAACTGGGTACTCATTTACACCTGAGTGGGGTGAAGCAATTGGAGTTATTTCTTGCTCAGGGATGATACACGATGGTCACAGATGGGATTCTTACCCCATACCTCTTGGTCAGCAGTTCGAGACCCTAAACACTCAACCACCGTGTATCCGCACTGATAACATGATATGTGTCATTTTCTCACTGAGCAATGTTGGAGGCCAAAGTGCCAGCCATGAGGCAGCCCCAAAGGCCGCATCGATCCAAGAGCTTGGCGCTGATGTCTTTAGTCTGCCCCATTTCAGACCTCCAAGAGTGAAGAGCGTCATTCATGTTGAGAACAATGTCCAAAGCTTGAGACCACCATTTGTAGGCCGCCCTGCAAACAAAGAGAAATTCAGGGTGTACTGTGAATATGAGTTGTTTTTATTAAGAATTACTTCTCATTAAAAACACATTCACATAAAGTGAACATCTTTGTAAAGATGAATGTTTCTCATTTTTAATGCTCATTGCTACAGATTGGCATGAAATAAAAAGTCATTTTTTACAAAGCTTCTTAAAAGTCTTGTTATCTATTGAATAGAATAAAATGAAACAATTGAAATTAGTACAAACAAAGCTTCTAAATGCTTTATCTGGTAGTTTCATATTTCTTTTATGTAAACTGCTAGCAACCAAGCCTCACAATTTGAAATTCATAT
>JAUEKT010300900.1:0-11073 GCA_031762655.1 Doris verrucosa | reverse complement strand
GGGAAAGAAGTTGCTAAAGAGGAAAAGAAACATCTTAAATAAAACATTGAATAATAAGTAAACGGAGAGATGATTTACAGATTTAAAAAAATCATCTCTCAAAAAAACAAAACAAAACAAAACATCCTTACTTTAATAACAAAGTGACTAAAAGACGAGGCATCATGATGCAGTCGTGGACAACGTTGTGATTATGGGTAGGTGAAAACAAGACCTTAGTTTATTGATCTGCCAAAGGATATGTGAAGAGATAAGTTAACATTGCGATGACAAAAATAACATATCAAACTTTGTCCACTTTGATTTGCAGCGCATTAGTGCACAACAGCAAACATTTGATTCAAGTCATCAGTTCCAATTGTTAACACAGAACATTGTGAAAGAGATAAAAAGTCATAAGGAGTTTAAAAATATGAGATGCACAATGGTATACAGTGGAAGTAGAGTATGAAAGTAATGTGCTCGCAAATAGTGAGAGCTTTAAAGAAATAGCAAGTATAATCTAATCCCTGTTTTTCTCCTCATTTGAGTCGATAAAATTAGGATGAAAGAAACGGGTATGAAATAAAAGGTCAACTCATAAATAAGAATAAGATAGTGCATATGGTATTTCCTCCTCCAGGCTATGATTGTAGAGGGTATAACTAAAACAGGTCGAGAAATTGATTAAATTTACTCCTTATCTTTTCTCGAGTCAATTCAAGCCTTGTGGTGCCACATGAAATGGCAAAGTCAATAGGCCTCCCTCAGTTATGTCACGATGAAGAAAATTTTCTTGCTCAAGGAAAATACACGATGGTCGCGGATGGGATTCCAACCTCTCAGTCAGCAGTCTGATGCGCTAATCATTCAGTACCCGTGCCTCCATGAACACACATAATGTGTACAAAAACATACCCACACACACACTTAAGTCTAATCCCAACTTTAGGCTGCTTGGGAATAGCGAGAACTCGAAATAGCGAGCACCTAATCAGGGATCCAAAATGAAGGTAGAAAATTCAAGTTTCAGCAGCTTGCCAACGTTATAATGGACATTACATCGCCGCCCGGAAATACTGCTGCCATAAGTCTGATTTGAGAAGGTTGACTTACAGCAGTAGTATTTCCAGGCAGCGATATTGTCATTGCGATTTGCCTCCAAATAAATCAGTTTCATGTTCATGCAAATTTCATTCAATCAATCCATCAGCATTGACCAAGATAGAGGGGGGAACATAGTTTATTTGACCGGTAGGCTAAAAAACAGCTGGGTTAAAAGACAGAGAACTAACAAAATCCACTTGGGTTGACGGACAAGACAAAAATACAGTTGAGTTGATAAATATTTGTTAAAAAACAACGGGTTCAGAGATAGACCAAAAAAAAACCCAGTAGGGTTGACAGACCATACAAAAAAGCATTTGGGCTGAAAGACAAATATAAAAAACTTGAGTTGAAAGGCAGACAACAAAACCCAAATGGGTTGACAGATATATAGACAAAAAAAACAGCTGGATTGACAGACAAAAGTTGGGTTGACAGATACTAAAAAAAAAAATTTGATAGATTAAAAAGTTGGGATGACAGACATTAAAAAACAGTTGGGTTCAAAGACATATTAAAAAAAACAGCTGAGATCAAAATAAAACAGTTGGTTTGACAGACAGATTAAAACAGCTGGGTTGACAGACATTAAAAAACAGGTGGGTTGACTGACAGATTAAAAAAGAATTTGGTTGACAGACAAAAATAAACAGTTGAGTTCAGACTAAAAGACAGACTGGTCGACAGACAAAAAAAAAAGCTGTTGGGTAGGCAGACCACACAAAAAAAATAGCTGGGATTTATTTAAAAATGACATCCAAGTTTTTTGCCATCTTTTTTCTCCAAAGGCGGAAACATATTGGCAACATTTATAGACTTAAAATCAATGGGGGGTTTTTTTGGGGGTTTTTTTATGAGCACAGCAGTATATGTGTCTTTTCTTCATTCCATTAGAGGCTATTTTCCACAAACAACCATTGTCAGACAAACAACAGTTTTTAATGGTCCCTACAAGGACAGTACACTCAGACAACATTCCCTTTTCATGCAATTGAGCGATGTTCAAGTTACCCGTTATCTGGCCCCTAGTTTGGTTAGCTGTGGGGACACAGAAGAAGACATAGCAACTTTCTCTTGCAAATCTCATTACACACACATAACTGTGTAGAGCAGGATTAAACCTCTTTCATATCTTTTTAAATTGCAGTAATGATTTTTAGTTTATTCAACAAATATGAAAATTGGGAAGTCTGGGAGAAGTGAAAAAGGCAAATGAAGATTCCATTAGAGGCAAAACAAATACAAGTGCTGACAAAGGGAATTAAAGGAAGACTTTTTCAAACTAAATATATTACCCGGTAGTATTAGATATAAGTAGGAAAACTGTGGATGAAGAATGAGTGTAGAAAGACAAAAAAGCAGTATTGTTTAATAAACAGCTTGTGATGTCTCAACAACTCCTATTGCTGAAAGTTATCCGCGACTTTTCAAGCCATGGATTTGTTTAATATTATAATGAAATTACAATTACAGTGCAGCCCATTAACAGTGACATTGGATACAGCAACAATCTGCTTATAGTGACGGCACTTCAAAGTCCATTTTTTTCCCTTAATATAATATAAGTAATGAAATCAGATATAGAGACATGAAATTTGTCTATTCCGCTTATAACTGATAGCGACTTCTTGACTTGGACAGAATCGGCAAAACAAAGTCAAAATACCGAAAACCTTCGCCTGTCAACCAATACAATTCAATGTTCCCAGTCCATCACGGTCAAAGACAATGGTTGTTTGGCGACCACTAAGGAAATTGACTTGTCTCTGACTATCAAGCATGATTGCTTGCTCAATGAGAGCACTTGTCAATGACCAATGAAGTCAACATTAATAAAAACATCGATTTCATGGAAGAAAAACCAATTGATGCTATATCAAAGAAGTGAGAAAGGAACCTTCATTAGAGTCAGATGATGATGACAAAAATGCCAATCCTGCCTTCAAATTGGTTTCATTTTCAAGCTAGGAAGCTAAAGCAGCCATTGAAACACTAATGCGCATGGCCCAGCAACTATAGCCTAAACACATAAATGGTGGTGGCACATTCTTTGATTTGATCAAGTAAGCAGAGGAATAGGTGTATGAAGGGTTTCATACTATAGCACACATAGACAGTCAAAGATCAAAGAGTATTTCAAGTCAGCAAGATAGATCCACCAACAACTAGCTTTCAACCTCTAACCACAGTCCTCTTACATACAGTTGAGTTTGGTTCATGCCTCCTTCCTCCCATCATTTTCCTTCATATTATATAATGTTTGGATTTAACACAGCATGCAGGAGGTAGTGAGTTTGAAATCCTTTGGAGGACACTATGATTGTCCCTTTTGGGTCGCTGTTCTTATGGTTTAAAGCCTACGACCTATTTCCCTTCAGGGAGTAATAAAATTAATTAGTGACATTCGGTTTAGCGACACAAATTCACTGGTCCCAACGACATCGCTATAAGTGGATTGCACTGTTTAAAATGGAGCTCTTTCCAATCTTAGGGCAATGAATGATCCGAGTGAGAGTGACCTTTAGGGGTCACCAAAGCATGTTTAGATTTTATTTTTATTCAATATGCATAGTAAGTAGCATATGATTTGATTCTGTAGACAAGAAGAAATAATCGCTTCACTTTCTACCCAGTAATGGCTTGAAAGCATGAAGTAAAAAATGAGCAATCTGGTTAAATTCACTGTACTCTTGCTATATTTTATAGTGTGCTGCACTTTTTAAATGAAAACAAACAAGACCCTCGATGAATTTGTTTACAGTGATGTTTTTTTCCATCTTTCAAGTCAAAGGGCAAAAGAGGAAAAAAAGATTGAAGCTTGCAAAAAATGAAAAGGTAAATTAGTTTAAGTCTTATACTTTGGCACTGCCCAACATGTGAGAAATTCTTCCTTATAGAAAAACAACACAATAAGGTTTAAATGTAACAAAGATAGGTCCAAAAGAAACACTAACTTGCATAAAGAAAATAGGCCATAATAATTTAAACAAAGAAAAACCATAACAACTTGAACAAGGAAAGGTAGCATGACTTGAACAATGAAAAGTCGACCTTACTTGAAGAACAAAGACAATAGAAAAATCAACATGATTTGAACAAACACAAGTCAGCATAACTTGAACAAATACAATACTACCTTGAAAGAAGACAGATTTACGTGACTTGAACAAAGACAAATCAGCCAAACCTGAACAAAGACAGATCAGTATAACATAAACAAAGACAGGTCACTATAACCTGAACAAAGACAGGTCAGTATAACCCGAACAAAGACAGGTCAGTATAAGCTGAACAAAGACAGGTCAGTATAACCCGAACAAAGACAAATCAGCCAAACCTGAACAAAGACAGATCAGTATAACATAAACAAAGACAGATCAGTATAACATAAACAAAGACAGGTCACTATAACCCGAACAAAGACAGGTCAGTATAACCCGAACAAAGACAAATCAGCCAAACCTGAATAAAGACAGGTCAGTATAACCTGAACAACGACAGGTCAGTACGACCTGAATAAAGACAGGTCAGTACAACCTGAACACAGACAGGTGAGTACAACCTGAACAAAGACAGGTCAGTATAACCTGAACAAAGACAAATCAGTAAAACCTGGACAAAGACAGGTCAGTATAACCTGAACAAAGGCAGGTCAGTATGACCTGAACAAAGACAGGTCAGTACAACCTGAACAAAGACAGGTCAGTTTTACCTGAAAAAAGACAGGTCAATATATCCTGAACAAAGACAAGAAAGCATAGCTTGAACAAAGACAAGAATACATAGTTTGAACAAAGATGGATTATCAGCCTAACTTGAACAAAGACAAGTCAGCATGACTTGAACAAATACAAGAATGCATAACTTGAACAAAGACAAGTTAGCAAAACTTGAACAAAGACGAGAATGCATAGCTTGAACATAAACAGGGCAGCTAAACTCGAACAAAAACAAGAATGCAAAACTTGAAGAAAAACAAGTCAGCTCTCCTTGAACAAAGACAGTTAGCCTACCTTGAAAAAGACAAGAATGTATAACTTGGAAAAAAAACAGGTTAGCCTTACTGAATAAAGAAAAGAAAGCATATTTTGAACAAAAACAAGAAAGCTTAACTTGAACAAAGACAATTCAGCCTACCTTGAACAAAGATAGGTCAAAATGACTTGAACAAAGACAAGAAAGCATAACTTGATCAAAGACAATTGAGCTCTATTTAAACAAAGACTAGTCAGCTTGACTTGAGCAAAGACTGGTCAACCTGACTTCAAAAACGATAATAATTTATAACTTGAACAAAGACAAGAATCAATAATGTGAACGAAATCAGGCTAGCCTAACATGAACAAAGACAAGAATGCATAACTTTAAAGAAACAGGTTAGCCTAACTTGAAAAAAAAAAAAAAAGAAAGCATATTTTGAACAAAGACAAAAAAGCATAACTTGAACAAAGACTAGTCAGCTCTACTTCAACAAAGACAAATAAGCCTACCTTGATGAAGACAAGAATGCATGACTTGAACACGTACAATAATGCATAACTTGACAAAGACAAGAACGTATAATTTGAACAATTACCAGAATGCTTAACTTGAACAAAGACAAGAATACAAAACTTGAACAAAGACAGAAACCATACCTTGAACCAAGACGGGAAAGCCCTAGTTGAAAACAAAAACATGAAAGCATAACTTTTGAACGACAAAATCAAGAAAGCATAACTTGAACCAAGACGGGAAAGCCTCGTTGAACAACAAAGACAAGAATGCACAATTTGACCAAAGACAACAACAAAGACAAGAATGCACAATTTGACCAAAGACAACAACAAAGACAAGAATGCATAATTTGACCAAAGACAACAACAAAGACAAAAAGCATAACTTGAACCAAAGACAAGGGAGGCCAGTAAACTAAAAAGTCGTGGGCCCCCTTGGCAATACTATGTGACCACAACAAAGACTAAATAATCTCTTGGGGTTAGTCAAGGGAGACAAGCATACATTCTTCAAGAGATGAGGGAGAAAATCGTCCAGTCGAGCACTGGACAGTGGGACTGCTGGGCTCCCTGTGACAACTTTTTGACAAGGAGATAATTCTTTCTGAAAGTTGGGAGACTGTACCAACAACTGGAGTTGAAGTTGAAGATGCAAACTTTGAAAGCCACGCCAGGCTTAAGATACTTCAGGTAACTTACTTCAGGTTAACTTAATTACCGTTAGATTGTCTTATTTTTACTGACCTAGTTTTACATCTTCTGACTTGTAATAAGAATGCCGATTCTGCTTAAAAGATCTTTAAAAATACAGTGGTCTCTGCAGTACCATGGTGTTATCAGTGATATATTACTCTGAGATGTTTCAAACCGAGCAGGTAAGAATGTGCGGGTAAGAGAGACACATTGAAGGGATTGAAAATGACAAACGGTTTGAAATGATCGTTCGGTAATGTAATGAACAAGATTAAAAGACGTCTCCTTTCTTTGATATCGGACAAAGTGAGGAAAACATCAGAAAATCAATGTATGAAAATTGAAGAAGAAAATCGGATAATCGATTTCTCATAAGCCATTAGATGGACAAAGATGAAGACAAATAATATTTAATAAATAATTCCCAATAAGACAAGACAATAAGGCAAAGGTGGTAACATCTATGTACAAATAAACAGCTTCCTGCATTATCATGAAAACTTCCCACATATAAGTCGAATTTCGCCACTTTCATCTAAATCAAAGAAATCCCTTTGCAAGCTTTTATTTTCCGCCTTTTGATATTCGATTTCAAATCAAAGTCGATATTTGATTTCAAATAAAAAATCAAATTAACTTTTGGCTGATTCTCATCAGTCAAAGTTGATACGTTCATTTTAATGGAAAAGAAAATGTTCAACATGCCAAATTGACTTGATTCCTCGATGTTGACTGTCACTGGGTGGCCAAATGCAATAATGAATCATCTACAAGAATAAATGTGCAATTTTTGCCCTGTACTCGATTATTAGCCCGTTTAACTCTTGTAGCTCTATGTTTCCTGTCTCAATTTTACAGTGGGTGCCACATTGGCTCATCCATCATTTCATTTACCTCTCCATCCTTAGGCATCTGTTGAAAATAATGTCCTCAGATGAACTCAAAATCATAGACATACAACTTACAGTACATCAAAATGAATGACAATTTTATTCTCCGTTTATCTGTGTATACATTCATTTAAGGTAAAAACCGTGATCATCTTGTTTTAAGGTGGTATTGAGCTCATTGGATAATCTGTCATTGAAACATCATAAATCAAGATCACAGAGGTCTAGTGATTAAACACTGCTCTTACATGTGTGAGGTAGCAAGTTCAAATCCCTTCAGAGGACACTGTGATTGTCCCGTTTGGGGCGCTGTTCAACAGCAACCCCAGGTCTTCGGTTAAAAACCAAAGACCAATGTCTGTCCCTTTGGGGATGAATAAAGTGGATTCTTTTTTTTTTAATCTAGGTCTAGCATCCAGATGTACTTTAGGACCTTGATTTGAAGATTTAGACCTAGACTTTATCAATCAATATATTAACATAGATCTAAATCTGATATATAACTATAGTAGTAGTAGTAATAACATTGATAATGGTAGAAAAATTCACTAAAATCAATCTATGCATGTATAAACATTAGTTCAAAAGTTAAAAATGATACTGTTTATTGTCTGCTTTACTAATAAAGACTATTTTAATGCGTCTTTAATCCATCTCTGGATTACTCTAATTATCTGAAAGATAAGATAAAAGTGCTTTGATAAGATTCGACACTTCGCAAATATATGGTTCTGACAGGAGAAGTTCTACATTGGAATATCTAACCAGGTTTCATAAAATAGATTTCAATAAATATGAAAATATTTCTTTTGACATTTTCATGGAACACTAATAATAGATTCAAAATGATGTGGGCCAAATCTTAATTGAATTGCCCATAAGTATTGATGTAATCAACATTCAAAATTGGCCACATTGTTTTTGTTCACCTGATATCTTGTTCTTTGTGATAAAAAAAAGAACAGCTTTCATACATAAAAAAATTATCTTGGGTAAAGATAAGTATATAAAAATCTTTTTTTCTTAATTACCCTGTTTAGAGCATCGCTTTGTATTATAAATCCCTATACAGGTCTAATTCCATATTGAATATGTCTCACACAAGCTGTGTGAATTCTTATGTGTTTTAGTGAATCTGTATTCCAAGGTGAGAAAGAAATCAATCACAATAATGTAGATTTAGAGATCAAGGTAATGACCTGACTGCATTATTTTTAGAAAACTGAATCAATCATACTCAAAGTGATTGACAGAATGAAAAAGACAGAAAGAACCTTCTGGAAGCTGACAATCAATAGGAAACGAAAACTACGATTCTTTTCAGCCTCAGATTCATAAACTACAGGCTTAATTGTCCAAGTAGATACCATGTGAAAAAATATAAATGATTTAAACATGTCATCTTACGAATTTCATTCCAGCATACAAATCTTTTCATAAGGACCTTCCTTGAGTATTTGAAAAGTAAATAATAGATTGAGACAATTGCATTGAATTACAGTACAAGTATTAAGTAGTGTAGAAATTGTATACAGTGGTGGGACTTTTATTTAAAATGAACAACCCAAAATTCTCTTACAAGAATGACATATGGTAGAAAATGCTGATAATGCGTTAGTGGCTGATAAAGCATTAATCGTATGTATTGTCATAAAAAATACTCAATATCAATTTCATCAACTGTACATATGACCATATGAAACAGCCAGTATCCAGAACATCAAATGTGTGTATCGCAATATAAATCAGTATCCAAAGCATTAAATGTGCGTTGTCATATGAAACAGCATTCTCCACATCAAATGTGTGTACTGTTATATGAAACAGTCAGTACCCAACATATCAAATGAGTGTATTGTTATATGAAACAGTCAGTAAGTATCCAACACAACAAATGTGTGTATCGTCTTAAGACACAGTCAGTATCCGACATATGAAGTGTGTGTATTGTCTTATGAAACAGTCAGTACCCAACACATCAAATGTGTGTATCGTCTTATAAAACAGTCAGTAAGTATCCAAACATCAAATATGCGTATTTAACACAATCAGTATCCACATCCGGCTACTGAATGAGTTCTGATGTTTAGCCAATGAGAAACAATTGCAGTTGTTTAAATAAGCAAGAAAATACAAAAACAACTTTTTAAAATCACGAAAGGTGGAAGAAGATATGAAAGAATTATCCGGTCAGAACCTGCTGAGCATTTCTGTCGACCTTGAACTTAGCCGTCATGAGAGTCAAAGGTCATCCATGACCAGGCCATCGCGGCAAGAGCTGGTTTTGCCAGTCGGGGTTGAAGGCATCGACTTTGATGATGATGATGATGATGATGATGATGATGTGCCGTTGGCAGGTGGGTTTCTTTCCTCTTTTGAACAGCTGCTCTCCGAAAGCTGAAAAGCAACAGAAGCAAAAGGGATGTGTTTATATAATTCTTTGGTTTGCTTGGATTTAATTGGATAGTACCTAAGCATGTAGGCTGGTTGTTGTCACGGAAAGTAATCTCAAAGTGATTTTGTTTACCTCCATTTCAACCACCAGCCCACAAGTTCCGGTTATAAGGTTTGTATATGATATGTACGTTTGGGATAGTACTGAATTTGAAACTTAAAAAATTAAAGCATTGTACTATTTCAGGACGTGAACAGACAAATCAGTCCCATCCCACCTGAGGGTGCCTCTACACTGAAAGCCATGACCCAAGCCAAAGCCACAAGCTGAGCAGGGCCACAGAAAGTTTCGTTCTTAGGCCTATTGATTCAGGCTGTTCACACTAAGTGCTGTGGCCTTATTGCAAGCCGAGTAGCAAGGTCACAGCTCTTGGTCTGAATAGCCTGACACAATAAAGAAGAGACCTTCTGTGGCTTAGTTCGGCTTGTGGCTGGGGCTCGGTTCATAGTCATTTGGTGTGCACGAGCAGAGATGCCAACCCGTCTCAAGGAAAATGTGTACTGAGTAAGAAAAAAATGTGTATTTTCCAGAAAAAAAGTGTAATCTTAACGCGTTATCGAAAAAATTCTGAACACGATAGCAAAACTGATCATTGAAGGTAAAAATGGCACAAAAAAGGGTTTAAATAGGCTATTCTATACTGGCAGTCAAATGCACACACTCTTACTACTGTGGATTGTCTCCTTATTCACATAAGCATACGTAAACACTTTCTAGTCTAATATTAGCAAACAACTTTCTAGTTGATTTAGGTTGCTGGTATTTCTCTCTATTCATATCTAACACACACTTATATCCAAACACACACTCACCTACTAATATGTATGTAGATTACTGGTAGCCTATTTCTCTCTATTTATATCTAACACACAAGTGTAGTTAAACACACGCTCACTCGCTGGTGTAGATTGCCGCTATTTCTCTCTATTTCTACCTACCACACAAGCATAGACATACACATGTAAATCGCCGACATTTTTTTCCTATTTATAGCTAACACACACTCACTATATATCTAACACACAAGTGCAGCCAAACACACACACTCGCTAATGTTACCCTTGAGCGCCGATGTTTCTCTTTATATATATCTAACACACAAGCATAGCCAAACACTTACTCACTTTAACGTAAATCGCCGATATTTCCTCCTATTTATATCTAACACAAACACAACTATAGCCAAACGCACACTCACTTTATATCTAACACACAAGGGCAGTCAAACACGCTCACTCGCTAAATGTTATCCTGGGTCGCCGGTGTTTCTCTTTATTCATATCTAACACACAAGCATAGCCAAACACATACTCACTGCTAATGTAAATCGTTGATATTTGTTCCCATTTATATCTAACACACACGAATACATGTATAGCCAAACACACACACACACACACTCTCTCTCTCTCTCTCTCTCTCTCTCTCTCTCTCTCTCTCTCTCTCTCTCTCT
>JAUEKT010300789.1:0-11077 GCA_031762655.1 Doris verrucosa | reverse complement strand
CCTTTGCTGGTACTCATTTACACCTGAGTCAAGTGAAGCAGTTGGAGTAAATTTTCTTGCTCAATGAAAATACACAATGGTCGCGGATGGGATTCGAACCCTGAACCTCTCAGTCAGCAGTCCGACGCCCTTACCACTCGGCCATGTGCCTCCACTGATACACTGAACTGTGCTATTTTTTGGCTGAAATGGCTATGCAGGCAAAATAGACCTTTAAAGTCAAATCAATGAGTACCCTATACTTAAGGGAAGAAGAGAATAAGGATTTCTCTACTGAGTAGGATAAATTGATTGATCCCTCTTTTGTCAAAACATAAAAAATCTGGGCCCCATTGTATACTATGCAGTGTGTTTTAGTAACTGTTGAAAGTAGAAAGAGTGAAAGCACTAGGCATATCAATGGACCTAAGCGTATGAAAAGAACACTGAATCAGTGAAATTAAAGTGCCACTGAAATGAAAGTTACTTTCCCCTTGAAATCATTGTTTCCAAGTTGGCAGCTCTGATAAAAAGCATTTCCGTATCATCCTTATGGTACTCTTCCTCCATGCTTCCTGTGGCTTTCCCAATTGTCTGTGTGTCCTTTGAATATTATTTCACCACCTCGAAATACTACTGTCATAAGTCACTGTTTCTCAATTTTGACCTTAGGCAGTAGTATTCCCGAGCGGCGAATTTGTTTTGTTTTGATTAACGATGCTCAAGCAATGATGTTTTATTGCACATTCTAGGACATTGCAGTACTGACCAATGATGTGTCCCGGTGTCATTACTACAAGCAAGAAAGTCAGAACGTCAAGGACCGATGGGAATGCGTTTTACCCCCAGACATGATGGCAAAGATTCAAAACAAAGTCATTTTGCCCAATAATAAGGAAGCCTGTGAGGTGAGCAAAATTTTTTCCAGGCCCTTATGACCCACAAAGCTAGAGTTTTTTAAACGGAACAAATCTTAATGATCATCACCTCCTGGACAAAACACCGAAGATTTGCTAGTTTGTCTATTTAATTCTTTTTAACGCTTACCATCATCCACAGGGCAAATGAGCTTACATTTTTTGCCAGCCATTTTATCTATATTTTTTTCTGAAGGTCAAGAATTAAAATCTTTCATTTTTCATGTGCTCATGTCATTAGCTGAGAGGAAAAAGGTCCTGATAGGTACAATGAAGTAAATCAATTTGGCGTTTCCTGCCACAAGTCAACAATAAATATTGAAGAAAAGAGGATCATGCTAAGATGTCATAATTTTGGTTGTAACAGGTTGCAACTATCTTTGTTTTTCTCATTTGTCATAGCCTCGTACACTGATACACAAAATGAAGGACTAACTGAAGTTTTAAAATAATATTTACAAATTCATGGCTGCATCACTGAAAGTTAAATTATGCTTTTTATTTTATAGCCAAAATAGTCCTGTAGTCACGTAAATCCTTTATTGCTTGGATGAAATATAAAGAATTGTGTCAATTTAAGAAAAGCTTGTGCCAATATATTTTGTAATGGAAGACAAGCAAAACTTTTTTTAGTTTGGACAGCTCTCATAATTTCATTCTTGTAGTTTTACACAATTTTGGCGCTCTAAATTAAACTAGAAAATTTATCATTTTGATTTTGACTTTTCTGTATTGTTTTTAAATTTTTTAGAATGTTTTTACTTTTAAAAATTATATTGCACATTTTGCCCTAGCATAAAAATGGAACTTTTTTTGCGTGCCACCATTTCTTTATTTACATTTCTTAAAATAAAAAAAATCTGGAATGCCTTAGCCAGAAATATTTATAATTGCCTTACACTTTTATTCTGTTACTTTGAATTAGCTGAAGTTATCAGTTCTTTAGAGAAAATAGCTAAATGTAACTTTATTGATTCATACGATATGTTTCTGAAGTGGAACCTCAAGCAATGAAGTAATGGGCAATACGATTTATCACCTTTGAAAAAAGAAAGGGACTGTTTTACTGCAATAAAATAAGAATACCCATCTAATTGAAAACTTCATGGGGCACCGTCCAGTGATGTCAAGCAGAATTTTAAAATGTATTTAATACAAATAAAGCAGGGACTGATAAGATGTATCATACTAAATGTACCGGTATCATGTTTTCTTTATTTTGAAATCTTTGTGACTGCTTTATAAGAGTTGTGTTTCTTTTATATTAAGGCCTTTGAGTTGCCATCGAAGATTACCGGAGAGCCTCGCAAGCCTACCTGGGTGAAGGTTCCTGCTCACGGATTGCCTGCCCCTGACTGCCGGGAAACAGAACACACCCGTGACAATCACCTCGGAAACACGATTGGAGGACATCCTGCCACCTATGATTGGACCATTCCAAGTCACATGGAGAATGAGAACTGCGTTATCAGAATAAGGTAGGTAGTTTGGATTTTTTCAGATTTTTTTAATTGACCAATTCAAACCCACACATGGGAGGACTGTGAATGGAGAATAACTTTTTTTCTTTTTTTGTAATTGGATCATTGGAAACAACATGAGGCATGAGAATTTAGTTCTCAGATGAAGGATGTTGGAGCGAGACGGGGAATTCCAGACTGAGGAGTATGTTTCTCAATCTTGCGTTAATATAATATGAGATATGGAATGTACCCTTGAGTCTGGGTACCTGTAGTCTTCAGTCTGATTATTTTTATTTTCATTTCTTTTTAAAATTTGTTTTTAATATGAAAAATAATGCTAAGATAAAATTGCAAGCAAATTATTCTTATAATGTTGTTTCTTTTCTAGTGAAATAATCAATAATAATGGTTATAGAAGTGGCAAAGAAACGTGCATTGGTTAGAGCATATTGCTTTAATTTTGAATTTTGCTTTCTTCAGGTACAACATCTCAACTACTGACTACGATTCCTGGAATACCAATGCGTCACAAAATGCTGCAAAACCTAATGGTCCAACCCTCGTGAACATAGCACAAAAAGTAGGCCTTTCCAATGCAGAGAATGCACAGAGTCGAGGTTATGTGTTCAGAAATAACCCAGTCGTTAAAGTTTTTGATGGCCTTGATTTGAAGTTGAGACTTGCAGTCAACACAGCTCAATATGGACGTGTTTTCCAAGACAGGTAGGGCAAACTTCTTATCCTAACACAACCTATTGGTTTTAATTTCTGGAAATTTGTCAACTAACATTTATGGAGAAGCCTGCATTCTCGTAGTGATACTATATATTCAGTGTATGAAGATGACTATCTGTCAACTGAGATGTATGCAACACTTGATGCATCATAATTTGTAATGGTTGAATGAAACAAACATAATGGCCGCTCTATGTTCTCATTAATTAGGCATTTTTCCTGCTGGCATTTAGGGTGGCAAAAAAAAATCCAACAAATAAATCCCAATTATGAAGTCAATAATTAAATCATTTCCTTGTCTTTAAAAATTTATTTTTGTTCTTGCAGATCTCATACATTCGCTGTTAGAAAACGACCTGAAAACTTGAGTGGTGTCACCATTCATAACTTGAATGTACGTGGAAAACGTGGAAACATTGTACAAGTATATCCAGGAGTAGAATATGACTTTGTTCCAAATGACCTTGAGGTTGCAAAGGATGACTTTATCCATGTTCAGTAAGTATATTTTGCTTCTGATTTTGATTAACCTAAACAGACCACAATTTGTACTCTTGTATTCAAATTAAATTATTCCATCTCAGTAATCGTATCCATGGGGAATCAAGAGTGTTTGCTAGGATTTCACTTGTGTTTAGCCAAATGGAACCAGCAAGGAATTAGCGTGTTATGTATTTTACGACCTTTTAACCTCATGAAGATGAATACATGACGAGTGTCATGGTCACTATAAACAATAGTCATTTTCAAGGCCCCCAAATTCTAAGTTATAAATGACATTTCTCTTTGCAAGATATCAATCCTATTCTGTATATTTATTTCACATTTCATAATTTTCATTAAAGGGCTTCAGTATTGCCAATGCTCTGTTATTCTTCTATTTTACAGGTGTCCATTATTTAGAAAATACTTTTTATTGGTTTCTTGCTCTTGCTATTTATTTTTCACTTCAACTTGATTAGGGTCTAAATCAATCTTAGTAGTAATTTAGTAATAGGCCTATTTCTACTTTGCCAGTTTTGTCAAGGGACTGAGAAAATGAAAGATTGTTGTTTTCATGGTGGCATGTACCACAAGCAAAAGTAGTTTTAGTACCTTTTTTTTTTTAATGAATATCACAAAGCCTTGAAGGCACACAAGACTGGATACTTATTTATTTCAGGCATTTGAAGTAGTGCCAAAGATTCAAGTAGCATTGCGTCATATTGATAATGGCTGGGCTAGGTGGCATCCATTTTAAGAAGACATTATATATTTTAAGTTTTACCAGTTTACAATCGCCCTAGCTCAAACTTATCTTCATCCAAAAAAAAAAAAAAAAAAAAAACACCGACTTTATTCGTCCCCAAAAGGAAATTGGTCTTTAGGTTTTTAACTGAAAAAGGGTCGTCGTAGAACCAGGATCCCTAATGGGACAATGACAGTGTTCCCAGAGGGGATTCAAACTCGCTTTCTCCCGTTTGCAAACCCAGTGTCTAACCACTAGACCACTGTGACTGATAACATTGCCTTTCATTTCTTTTCCTATCATTTTGTGTGTAGATGGACTGGCTCCAACACCAATCCGAATAACAACGATGGCCAGGGACAGGCGGGCAGTGACCGCAACAACCTTGTCCTGTTGGCAAATCAAGCATATGCCGAGGGGAGAGGAAGCGGTGTTTATGATGTACCCAAACACGGACATTATGGCCGAAACTACGCCATGGATGTGAGCAACGCCACCTTTCTGGGCCTGTCTCAAGACGATGCGCTCACTCTTGCCTTTGTTGATCCAGGTGAATGAACTTTGAGTGGTTTGGGGAATGCGTTTGAAAAGTGCCTCTTGTTCCCAGCATCTCGTAAACTAGAAGAAAGGGATTAAAGCTTTGGGTGTGGGGTATGTGTTTGAAAAATTTATCTACTCCCAACGTCCTTTGTGATGGAACTTTGGTTTCTTTTGAGCATGCGTTTGAAGAGTGTGTCTGTTCTTTGGGCAATCACGAAACATCATCAAGTTCACTAAGTCACATTTCAGTCTCAGCAAGTGTAAGTGCAAAGCTTTTCAGATTATGACAGTATATGGAGGTAATTGATTACAAATTGTATTATTTTTTTAACCTTATATACATCGCTAATGCTTCTCTAGAACTTAGCATGTACGTATTAACTGCTCAACAATTTTGTAATTGGACTCACCCTGCACATGTTTCGAGAATTATAATTAGAAGCCTGTAATTTCACAAATCTATTGATTTATTTGCATGGCCTACTTCACTAGAGTAAGTTTGTAAGTCTTTACATGTTTAAGCTAGCGATTTGCATAATACTGTTATTATCATGTGACTACAGTCATCAAGGGAATCCTCCCTCTTATTTTAAACAATTTCTGCACCACCGCATGAATGAACATTGAAAAATGTTTTCTTCCTCAGCGTATAAGACATTTACATCAAGGAACAAGTCTTCATCATCGCGTAAATTGACAACACGAAACTCCTCTCTATCATTCACTTCACTTCACTCTGTCCTAAAACAGTGTTCAATCTAAAGTTGTGGGTCACTGGAATTTATTGGTAGTTTAACATTCGAATTAACAACATCTTAGAAAGATTGATATTAAGCTGTTGAAGTAGTGAAGTAAAATCAGAATGCATTTCGAACCCCCTTTTCAGCATTACGTTAACATTTTCTTAGTTAATGTTAGAGCACCTTCTTTGACTGTGGAATTGTGGTCCACTTTGGACTTGAGAGACGTATCATGAGCATCATTTTTGAGATGCATAGAGGACATTTTTTTTTAGAAATATGGCGAGCATTACTTCAAGACATATAATGGGCATATTCTGAGACATATAATGAACATCACTCTGAGATGTTTGTTTGGGGGGTGGATAATGATAATAAAATAAAAATTCTGATACACTTTAATTTGGCGAATTAAATTGATTTGAACTGGATTTCCATATCACTGATTTTATTGCAGATAGCACCAAGAAAACAATTTTGTTTTGATGTTGAATTAATGTATCTCTTTAGAACCTTTCATTCACTGGGATAATATCAACACTATCATCACTGATTCATTCATGCATTTTCCACTTCGTATGCAAGTCTCTGTCAATAATCCTAACAGATTCCCTGATTTCCTAACCATAACACTAAAATCTCATTACAAAGAAAAAGTGGAAAAGCAGTCTTTTTTAGTTTATCAGCTCATAGGGCTAGAGAATTTCCTGGTTTCCATGGTATGAAATAGATTGTGACATTTACTCTTTGTAATCAGTGACAGAATGTTACTCAAAATCACTGCCTACTATTTACAATTTACTACCTCCCATATGTGCACCATCTTGCCTGTATAGGGCCTACACAATTTCTCTTTACAAAGTTAATTGGTAGCAAGAGAAACCAGTAATGAGCTCTGAATGAGTAATTTACCAACAGCATGGAAGCCTGGGGTAAGATTAAAGAAAGCAATCCAGGTATATTGAAAGTAAAACTTAGTCAGGAAGTAGAGTTGGGTTTCATGATTCTGAAATATGGCTAAAATACACAGGGTGTCTTGCAAATTCATATTCACAGAAGGGAACAGTTAGAAAGTATGTTTTTTTTCATTTATTTATCGCCAAATTACCTCACCTGTCACCTGCCAGCATCATCGGGTCAATAATATTGGCTTTTGCCCGACTAGATGCCCTTGCAATTCATCTCGGGGCCTCTCTGTCTACTTTGTTTATTATTTATCTATTGTCTAAAGCCTGTTGCTTCACTGTTTGTCTTTATATCGATCTATTAGATATGCTTTGTTAGGTGACTTCATCAGTATTCAGGCCACTGATCTTTCTGATGTTTGTTCTCATCAGTAAAAGTAATCAATATCTTGCCTTTCTTTCCAGAGGCCTTTGTTTTTCCTTACGACTCTGATACCATCAATCTTGCAAATAATAAAAGTGTTGCAAATCCCACAAACCTAGCGGTATTGGCCAATCATAATGTGAAATTTAGAGAACCCAGTCATCTTTAGATTTTATGAACAGAAATAAACGCCAATTTGTTCTGAGCATGAAAGACATCGCAAACAGAGAGATTTCCTACTCTTTCCTACTCCAGTGACGACCCGCATCACTACTTTGTTATTTCTGTGAATTGTGTCTTTGATGTGTTGTTTTTTCAAGCCTTTCTTCAATTTTAGAAATTTACAGAATCACTTTACTCTCCTGGGATTTTAGCATGTATGTAGCCTTAGTATAAGAAAAATGGTTTTATTGTACAAAGGCATTTTGCCTTTTGTGTTGTTTTACTCAAGACACCTTCATGAAAAAAAAATCAAATTAGAGAACACTCTTTTATAACTATTGATATCTCTTGAGTGGATAACATAAACTAAACTACTAACCCTTAAACGTATGTTAAACCAGTGATTCTTTCCTGTCTTACTTCTTCCTGTTCTAGCAACTCAGTTTACCTGTCATCTTGAGTTATGTATATATAAAAAACATTTTTTAATTTGGTAGCATTAGTGGATGAACTGCATCAATAAATTAAATATGAAAGTTATCAAGAAATGCTCATAATTGGCTTAATGGAAAACTAACGAAAAGGAAAGAAAAGAAAACTACAATTACATACTATTTAGTTTATAACCACTGAATGAGAAAGTGAAAAAAAACCCAACTTTATCATTTAAAAGTATTATTATGTAATAGTCTGAGCCAAAGTTAGTTTGGCTGCATATTTTAGATGATATGGATCTAGTTAACTTTTTTTTTAGTCAATTGTATCAATTGTCACTCTCCTCTAATATGATTATCAATACAGAACTTTCAGGCACCGTTCCACAAAATGAGTATGCATGCTTCTATACTATGTGCAAGAAGTAAATGACGGGGATAGAGCAGTTGAATAGCCTATATAAGAACAAGAAAAATGCATAGGAATAGACAGAAAAAACTGTCTGTATTACATCCTTAATGTCTTCAAAGCAGGTAGATTTAAACGTGTATAGAAACACTCAAAAAATGATTGTGAGTCATAATTTTAAAATATACTCTTAAAAAAAGTTAAGTATCAGATGCATACCCACGTGCCAAATAGTTACCAGAACACCTTTGGCTCATGTTGTTTGCGGTGCATGTGTGAACAAAACTGCTGTCACAGCACTCAGTGCAAACCTTTTATGCAATGTGAAAGTGATTACAATGGCTGAAATTGCTTTCCAAGTTTTTTACAAATTTTCTAAACTAGGTGTCTTGTTTTGCTGGTGATACTTAACTTTTTTAACAGTATATTTTAGCTGAAAAGTAGTATCAACTTTGTGATAATTGGAGCAGAATAATCCCATCCAGATGATTTAACGCCTCCATTAAATACTATTAAAATTAACATTCATTTTATGTTGTTCTTCTTTTAAGTTAACTTTGAATATTACGTATTTCAGGCCAATTTCGAGGTGAGACATCAGAGCTAGATGATGCTGGAACATACTTTGATCTTCCCCCAAGGAGAGTTACCCAGACAGGCACATATCATTATATGTGTACGCGAAACAACGATTTCTCAAACAGGGATCAGAAAGGAAGAGTTTCCGTTATTTCAACCCCATTTGAAAAGATGGCAATTGGAAGTATGGGCGGAGAACTTGCCCTTGCTGATGGGTAAGAGATATGAAAGAGTGAATGTAATGTAATATGTAAAAATGTTGTCATTCTCTTATGCTTTCTGCATACATCTAATTTTTTTTCTTTCTACTAAAGGAAATAACATAATAATAATATTGTTTCGTCATAATAACTGATACAACTCTTCGTAACAAATAATAGACATTATCAGTAGATCTGGCATGAAATTTGAAATAAACTTGGCAAAATATTCCAAAAATGCCAAATTGTCCTTTTGCAATGACATAAAAAAACATAAAATAAAATAAAAGCATGAGAACGACTATATACAGTAGAGTCTTAGTAAAACATGCTTGTGATACTGGTACAACATACACTCTGCCGCTATCAAAGTACGATTCTCCTATTCCAAAGTCCCAATAAAATTTTCTTGTTCACAAATAACCTTTTCTAGTGCATATCCTTCTATATTGTACCTTTTGGTATTGCGGTTCATTTTTAGAACTGATTTCATGTAAAGATCATTTCTACAACATACTTCTCGCATTCACTCACACCCACTCTTACTCTCTCTCTCTCGCACTCTCTCTTAAATTGTGTGATCCAAGGACAGTATGCTGAATGAGATTCTACTTTAAATTCCATTAATTTCAACATTTGGCAAAGCTAATGCCATGACCATTGCACTGTTCTTTTCTGTACATTATTATAGTGGATGACAATATTAAAAAATTTTACACCGTCAATTTTGCATTTCATCAATGTCATTTTGGTTCAATTTATATGTTGAGTTTGAAGAAGTAGATTTTTTTTTTTATATAAACGCATCTTTCTTTCGCTTCCCGTAAAAGAATAAGAAAAGTCTATCTTTGATCACTGAACATTAGGATTGACAAGTTACTATTGAGTGCGACAAATATTTTAAATGAGTTGCAACAACTTCTTTTTCAGAGGTGCCAAATTATATGTGGAAGAAGGTGTCTTTGATTCGCTGAAAAAGGTTCGATTGGAACACTGGACCACGGCTGAAGGAGAAAAGCTTTTGAAGAAAGAAAACAAAGAGTTATCGGTATGTGAAAAACAGAAAGTTGAATCGTATTGTAATTATTGAATGAAGATATATGTTGCATGCCTTTAATTTTACTTGCATTCCATTCAACGAGCCCTTAAAATATCATCCAATTTAAACTTGGCTCATATTGATGGTATAAATCTTCTTGGTTTCTTTCATAAACTGTCGAGCGCTGTGAGTGAATGACTAGGCACCATATAATTTACAGTCATTCTTCTGCTTCTCCTCCTCCTCCTCTTCTTCCTTTTCTTCTTCTTATTGTTATTATTATTATGATTATTATGATGATAATTATTAGTATTATGATTATTATGATTATTATTATTATCAATATTATTATCATTATTATTATTATTATTTTTATTATTACTTTTATTATAATGTAACACAATTTCAGTGCCAAAAGCTCATTCCATTTTAGATACTGGCTCTACATAAGTGCATATCGCTGTCATTTTTTCTAATCAATGTCATTGTAAATCGTTGTCATCCTCAGGCAGGAGATTTCTATGCCAGCGATTTCATTGTTGTGGAACCTGACCAGTTGGTGGACAGGGACAGCGGCAAACACTTCATGTTGGAAATCAAACTTAGCAATGACGACTCGGACGTACACGTCTATCACACTTCCTCCGAATTGTCCGGCTGGTCCCGAGTAAACGCCAACATCGGAAGCGGTGTCGCCAGGGTGCAAGCCAAAGAAGGCGGATTTTATGTAGCAAGGGGTGTGACCAATGTCGGCATGATAGTGGGCATTGTCGTGGCTTGCGTGGTAGTGGTCGTCATCATCGCAGGGGCTATATTTTACTTCAGACGCAATCCAACCAAGTGGATTGCTGTGAAAACCTCCTGCCGCTCAGTTGAAAGGTCGCTTCAGAGTAAAGTGTAGGGTTGATCAGGGTGTTAATGCTATGACAAGGAAATTTTTTATTATTGACGTCATATTCTAATATTTTCGAATCAAATCCTTATAAAGAGGTTATCCGTCACATCATTGTATAGAGATATAATCATTGTTTACATTGATAGTATTTTGAATGTTACATTTACAAAATTGTGAGCCCTGGAGAAGAAAACAGTCAGCGGTGAAGAGAAGGGTCATAGATTTCTTGAGAGAATTGCTAAAACAATGAATTCTGACTCAACGTGAATGATGCTAATCAGATTTAATGTGTAAGGTCGCACAGGGTTGAAAACAATAACATAAATATAGTTGATTTAAAAGAGAACTCACACACATAGTCTTGGTTGATCAGTCAAAGATATTGCGGCTTGGGATTAATACTGACACAAGCAAAAAAGCCCAATATG
>JAUEKT010300678.1:0-11080 GCA_031762655.1 Doris verrucosa | reverse complement strand
CCCCGCCCCCCCCCCCCCCCCCCCCCCCCCCCCCCCCCCCCCCCCCCCCCCCCCAAATAAAAACAGTACAAAAATCAATTTTAAAAGCTCAATAAAAGGCTGTTAAAACTAAACTTTAAAAAAAAAAAATTATTTATTTTCACTAAAGCATGATACATTTGTGCCATACGTCTTAAATTTGCTCGTGTCGACTTGATCTCCATATCTTACTTCCTTCTAGAAAACCAGAATATCACATTAAATGAAAACATGTTTGCTCTTTTTCAAACCTCCAGGGAAGTTATTCTAATCAATAGAGTGTACTATTGCATATTGCCCACCATATCAGCTTCACAAGATGACCTGTTATCTTCCACTCAAAAGCTTTCTTCCCTCTTTACTTACGAAAATCTCATACCCAACTAAACAAAACATTTTCCAAAATGTTACATAATGTGATTATTACACCGTTTACAATTAAACCAAAACTAACACTTACCTTTCTAAATGGTGGCCATTCATCTTCTTCTGGAGTTTGAGCTTCAGCGGACACATCAGGGAAGCCAAAGACCGGGGAAGTGCTCAGTTTGTACATAAGAGTCATGGTTGAAGCGGAGGCATCCCAGAAACGGATGGTGCCATCTTCGTGGCTGTGCATGGGTGGAACACAAACATCGGATGTGTGAGTACTTACAAAACAGGTATCTTTGAGAATGGGTATAATTTTACTCTTAATCTTGAGATGGTATTTTTATTTTTGTTTTCTTTGTTGCTGGCACTGGTTGTTCGCTTGTCCCTTCAGCCATTTGTGGTCATCAACAGCATGATATTTAACAATTCGATAATACAAGAAGGAAAGGAAAGAAGTGCCAGTAGCACAACAATTGCTTGTTTTGACTTTGTTTCAAGACTAGATGTAGATTCTAAGTGTGACACTGAACACAATCTGGAGCAACATTTACTGCAAAACTACTTTCCCTTTCTTTTGCCACTAATTCCAACCTAAATACAATACTTATATTTTTACCGCAAATTTTAATTTTAAAACCAGCAAAAAGCTTTGGGAGAAAAACAAGGGAGAAATTTTAGTAACCATGTGAGGAGAACAGAGTTTCTGGCCACAATTCAGCAGAACCCACCTCACCACCCTCATTCAAGGCCCAGGGACATCAACAGTAGCAAAGTCAAACATGGCCTTTCAGCCAATGATGCCACTATATCCACCACTTACCCAGTGAGCAGAAGGTTTTTGGACACTGGAGCAGGAACGAGGTTTTTCCCTCCATTGATGGGCCACTCCTGGGGATGATTTTAAATGGCAAAATTAAGTCAAAGAAAGAGATAAACTGCAATGATCGTATCAAATTTGCTGCAAATCTGGGCATAGCATGTCTGCTTAATAGACTTGAGATTGCCTTGTGAGCAAATCATAGTGTTTGATAACATTAAGCATTTTAACGAAAGTAACACCTTTAACTTCTTTATCACAAAGCCAAGAGTCGAATATTTCACTCAAAATACAAGGCTTGTATCACCTCTTCCCCATAATCACAATCTTACTTTAAAATTATTCCTTATTAACAATGTTCAGTGCCATTAGCAAAGTGATGTAACTGTTTCTTCTTGCAGATGTGACTGTTTCATCTTGCACACTTGTTTTGTACAAGATACCATAAGTTCACTCAAATCTAATTTAACGTTTAACTTCAAATAAAGATTTGAATTCACTACCTTGTCATTTTATTCATGGAGCTTATTTTGGGGATTAAAAAGCAATGTAACTCAAAATGAAAGACAGTGGATGAACAATTGTTCTAAATATCATCTGTAAAACCACAACCTTGCTGCAAGAAATCAAATTTTAAAATATTACCCACAGATGAAATAACTAAAAGCACTTGAACAATCCTGATTTACAGATTTTGAGACTAGTGAAATTCATTTCAACCGTCTTTTACTGATAAATTGGATATAAGTGACTTTTGCTCTGAATGAATTTGTTCTTGCCACACCATTCAGAGTTTGTAAGTGCACACCAACCAGACAGTTAATATAAAAAAAATCCCAATTTGACCAAGGATTTCCACCCACCCTGTTCGAGAAGTTCTTCATCTGATTGTCGCCAGCATCCTTGATCTTCTGCCATAACTGGTCAGGCACATTGAGTACATGCTGGGCACAAGTTATGGCCGATGAGTGAACGCTGTTGATGAAGGGCAGGCGGAAGCATGGCCACTTCTCAGACTCCAGGTCCATGACAACCAATTCTTCGTCGGCAAGGATGACCAGAGCATGGGGATCGTCTCGACCTGCAAAATCAATTACATGCTCGATAGAATTGTCAAACATTTAAATTACATTTCTTTACATCATCCTGATCACTGCATGTTGTAGACTAAATTTGTATAAGAAGCAACTACTTGGATGAAATCAATTCAGAAACTTTTAATGAAAAACTGATAGAATCTTGCTAACGTTATCAAGAGTGCTTGTTATACACAACACCAAAAAGCTTGGCGGCTCCGTGTTGGTTGCCTGCTGACCTACCCTCAATCTCAGTGGCATCCTTCTCATCAGCCCTGCAGATGACCAGGAAGTCCACCACCCTGGAGGTCAACTCGGCCACTACGTGTTGGCTGGCCTGCATGATGCTCACAATGTGGCGGTCCCCAAAGCTGGCCCTGGGCATACCTCCAGAGAAAATGGTGAACGGCTGCGAGGCACTGAAATATCAAACGCAAACCACAGTAACAAGCAGTAACATTGTCTATTATGACATGTCTTTTTGTTTTTTTAATTGTTATTGACCTCATACTTGTCCCATTTCCAGATATCAGCTACACAAAACGATTACAGCATTCCTTAACTCAAAACTTTGATGTTAGTTTTCATAATGAATTTCTATACATTATTAATCTCACTGCATTTTAAACTGTAGCATGATACATAAGACAGTATCGGGAGAGGAAAAGCATAAGATTTCTAGAGAGTAAATAGGTGTATTTTTCACCCTGATATAATGTCAACTCATATTACACAAGAAATGCCAATAAAACAGTCTCCACCTAACATTTTAAGACCACTGATCTAGCCCTAGCCCATCCATGTGAAGTTATTTTGCCTCTGGCTTACTTGACTTGCAAGCAGGTTGGCAAACATTTGTTTAGATGACCAGGTGACCAAGGTGTGATAACTTTATACTTTATATTAAGAAATTAAGACTCCCTCAGAGACTATTCTTTTCACCACAGTCATTGGGCTTGTGCTCTAGTATACACCCCATAGGTTTAATGACATCTATCACCCTCAAAGCTCTTTATACATTGTTCATAGGTTTGGGTTATAAGAGAAGTCCGATGGGCCGTTATAAGAGAGTTTTATTTTTTTTGGTTTTTTAAAGAGTTTCTTGGAAAAAGCGGGTTTCATATGTCAAACATCATTAAACACTTCTTTTTTACTTCTAACAAGAGCCTGATAATAAAAATATTTAAAATAAAAAAGCAGCATAAGGCTAGAGAGCAATGCAAAACGTCCCACATCCACCCATTCCAACTCAAATTGGGTCCTGACACTTCTCACTACAAATTTTCACTTACTCTTTTGTCATTTTCCACTGAATTTTGGTGATGGCTTTACAGGGGAATGGACCTGAAGAAAAAAAGCAAGGGAAGCTTTAGCTGTAAGTCAAATAACAAATCTGATGGGAGAAAACACTGGGTTTTTTAAGGGTTTGAAATACAAACATGGAAAGACTGTCCTCATTTGAAATTTGACCCCTTATCCACCTTAATGGCATTCTTTTGTAAGAGAAAAAAAAGAATGAACGGCAATGCCCATCAACATGAAGTGCTTCGGAATAAGGTTGGTTCCCCAGTTTTAAATTTAATCAGCTGTCACAGGGCAGGGGCTAGAAAGAAACAGCGAAAGCCAAAACAATAACAGATTAAAACACAGGCTTTAAAGCCACCAGCTGTGCCTGCCAAGGGACGGAATGGAAGAACAGCTCACCACCCACAAGCCAAACCCGAATGCCAATTTATCCCAACCACACTATATTCAAGTAAAGTTAAGCTTCTAGAAGCATCTTACCATAGGGAGTGGAGGCTGGCTCTTTGGGTTCTGTGGCATCACTGGCAGTCCAGGTGATGAAACTGCCGTCATTGTGGGCACTGATGAATTCGGTTCCAGCACGGTTCCATGTGAGAGATTCTAGTTGCTGTAAAGAACGAATGATATTGATGACAAGTTGTCAAAGTTGGTGTAAGATGAGATGAAATGATGATGTATGACAGTATTTCAAACTCAAAGTCATCTAAAGGGTGAATAAAAAGAAAACCAAATACGTAGAAGTAGCAGTAGCACCTGTCAACGATTTGCATCCCAAGAATTAATCCCTGTATACCTTACACATAATTGGTCAACCATCGAACCAGCCAATCAGCAAAGGTAAAGAGGTATGGACGTTATAAAAAAAAAACCCAAAAAAGGTCTTTAATCATCACACAACTTTAAATTCACAAGTAGCTCGAAGCAACTACTCAGCACATTTGTGATATCGCTAAGTGGAAAACATGAGCACAGGGGGGGGGGGGAACTCAAACGCTGATCAAAATGAACGCCCTCTTCAGCTCCAGACAATTAGGACAACCCAACAATCTAGCCAACACGTCCAGCCACACAAACCTGGGTGGATGTGTAAGTTTTCTCTGCAGTGCTGTCCTTGACATTCCACAGGACCATTAGGCCGCGGTTGAATCCAATCAGGATCTGAAGCGAAGAGAATCAGGGAACAGAAATAGAAAGTTATACGTTGTATAAACAAAAATTATACAAGACTTTACACAAGTTGTCTCTTTATCTTCTTTCAACAGAATCATTCACAATATCTTATACCTGAGTGAGTAGATGTATGCAAGTTTGTTGAGCTTACTTAATTGAGAACTAGGCCAAAGGAGGACTCACTAAAGTCCATACTCTATGATATTGTCAACTTCTCTAGTAAGGATGAAAACTTGACTAAAAATGATACAGACTGCCCATAAAAAATAAAGAATGCTGTATGATGATATCCATAAATTAATTCTAATTACAATACACTTCCACACTTTGAATCTGGTGTGGTGAGTAGTTAATGTATGTGGGAGGCTGGCTAGCTAAGACACTGCCATTGCAAGCATTACCTGGTCATTGTTGACTGGATTGGGGGCGATGGCTTCAACAGCTCCTGGGCTCACTTTGAAGTCATCTGGGACACTGAAGTGAGAAGTATAATGGACATTATTTGGCATACTTTTCAGGTATCTTCGTAATAATAATAATAATATTGAACATTTATATAGCGCCACACCTCAGTTTACCCGAGCTCTGGGCGCTTAATAAAAATGCATTTCAGGTCTAGCCAATGATTCACCATTCCTGACCAAATGATGTTAATTTCTTTGAAACCCAAAAGTGGACAGAAAGTCAAGTGGACAAAGAGAAAAATGGAGAAAAATTAGAGAAGGGGAAAAACTGACCTGTCCAATTTACTCAACTATTTATCTTACAATTCTTATTAATTCAGAGAAGTTTTCCTTCTTTTGTCAAATAAGTTTTTATGGAATAAGGATACAAAACAATGACTGCTTACTTTTTACACAAAAATCAATGAAATAAAAGACATGAACGCTGCAATGGGAATAAAGAGTCTTATAACAGACCTGCTAACCAAAGAACCCCTGAACAGGGAATCACCTAATCAAAAGATAGGAATTTATCACCAAATATATATAGGAACTTGGATACAGGTTTTAGATACACACAAGTAAAGCTGAACAATTGAATTAATTTATTTAATCGTGTAAGATGTGTATGAAATCACGCAAAAGACTTTATGAAAAAAGTTCTATGGCAGAATTTCCAGTCAAACTTGATAATAATTCCGTCAAAATCAAACGAGTTGCTAGAAGTGTTTAAATGTAAATGACACAATTGGACATTGAAGCTAGGACAAGGATTGCTTACTCTTGGATGATGGAATCCATGTTGATGACGGCAGTCTCAGTCTGGGTCTTCACATCCAGGACGTGGACACTACCGCCCTCTGTTCCAACGTACATGCTGGCAGCATCTGTGCTTAAATGGCAGGTGGACATGCCTTTCACCTTGCTGAAACAATGCAGAGAAACAACAACAATGTTCAATAAAAAACATTCTAAAGCATACATCATAAAAGAGTTCTTTGGTCTTTACGCTTTCACAATGTTAAATTTAAAGGAAATCAGATGACACCCTTACATAATAAACGGTGGACTGATAATCAAGGATGGGACAATACGTAATGACCAAATTCTTACAGCGACGAGGGGTTAATATGATGTCCATATCTATGGAATGGCGTTCCTGTAATTTGTACTCCTTGCAGACATAAAAAGGTAGCAACAAGTCCCTTAGTCAGCCATTGTACTTACGGAACATCTCCGCTGGGCTTGACTTCCACCAGCACACTACTGCCATCAACTGTGTTGATCTCCCACAAGTGGAAGGAACTGTCGCTGCAAGCTGATACAAGGCGGCCCTGGAATAAAACCATAATTCTCATTAATACTATATTCTCATTTTCATGAAAATAACACTGACAAATATATAAAATCTGAAAGAAAATAATCCCCAAAAGTTAACCACCATGAAAAAGTAGTGTCAGAGCTGCCAACCTTGACTGACTACTTTGAGGAATTGTAAACATCTCAATGAGGAATCAACTTATCAGAAATGAAACGGAGCCGTTCATATTTCCCAAATGAGGGCTGTAAAAAAAGTCAAACATAAACTTGAGTACCTCATTATTCCCAGATATACTCTAAACTGCAGCTAACAAGAAATCATTATGCGAAGTGATTCGCACATGGCTGGTTTTAGTATATTGCATCCCCTCCATTTAGTTGTAAGGTACACATTAATTTCATTTCAAGCACACGAGGAATGTGGAGTAAACTCATTTTAAACAGAGAATGTGGAATAGCAGAAGGAAGCATAAAGTTATGATTCTGGTCAATGTAGAATGGCAGGAAGCTCTATAGTAGTATGGATGTGCTGAAAGCCTCAAAAAAGAAACAAAACCTTTTTTTTTTAATAATTACTGTTCAGTCAATCATATTTCATCAGTCATACTCTTATCATTTACTTTTTTTTTATGAGACTCCTAATGAGTCAGCCAGGCAACCAAGATCTTAACCTGATTTTCATTGTTCACTGAAAGATCCCAAATGCAACATTTTTATTTCGCTCACCTCTTCTGGAATAAAGAACATGCTTGTGATAGAAACATCGCCTTCGAGGACAGCAGAGACTTCAAATCCCGGAGCACCATAGCTGCACTTGAGTTAAGGACTAAAATGAATCAAAACAGCCATTCATGCTAATAGTGTTGAGCATGACAATACATCACATCTGAACCACGCACAGACCATAATAAAACCACTATTCACTTAACCGTGATATAATCCTAGAACTTGCATTACTCGACGTTCAACATTTCTCTATATGGCAACAAATATAATGCAATTAAAATTTAATTCAAGTACAGCATTCTTATCTAAATCCAAAATCTGTGCAAACAAAAGATCAACATATATGTAAGGCAGAATCTAGATCTAGTTGCATGCTGGGTTGAGTTTTTTTTCCAGTGAGTTAAAACCAAACACACAGACATAGGGCGACCATAATTCTGACAGTTACATAAAATATCATCACAAATACAGAAAAACATTTCAAAAGTGTTTTTATACAGATAATCATGTTTGTCATGATTATAATCAAAGAAAAATGGAAAAGCAAAAGATTTAGAAAGTCTAAATGCTGACTGCCCCCCCCCCCCCTCCTCCCCCAGTATGGCCACTCCTACCTAAAGTCACTGTAGCATGAAGTCATCTCCATGCTTACTGCCCATCATTTTGATCCAATTACGAAACTATAGGTGACCACCATGGATGAGATTTAAATCAGGTTCATCTCTATCGGTCAGTCAGACATGCTTACCACTAAGTCACTGAACCTCCAGTATCAGTAAAATTCCTGACCCCATGAAAAAGACATAAAAGCCTACTTGAAGCAAAGGATACATTTTGATTCTCCCTGACTTGGTACCAATGGCAAGCAGCTGAAGTTTGGGGTCATACGCCAGGGCGCTGGGTTTGCTTGGGAAGCCATGATCCACACACTGCAATAAACAACAATTAATTGCTTTTCAGACAAACCATAATGACATTTAAACACTTATAGATTTCAAGCCAGGCACATGGGATAATTTAATGAAAGCATAAGACCCTATCACCTTTAGAACTCTAAACCTGCCACCAGACCCTAATCCTTACCCAGGCAAGTAACCTTATTAACAATGTAAACAATGTACACCTGACTCTGGAAATGATCCCCAAGCATTTGTCAACCACAGTACACTATGTGCCACACAAGGGGCGACCGAACAATCGACCTTTGTTACGGCAATGTGCCAGATGCCTACAAGTCGACTCCCATTCCACCGCTCTGCGACTCCGAACACAACAACGTCCTTTTGACCCCACGCTACAGACCGCTCCTCAAACGATCCAAGCCAACTACTCAGACCGTGAAAGACTGGACAGACGATGCTACTGCAGAACTACGCAACTGCTTTGAAGTAACTGAGTGGAATGTTTTCACTTCAACAGCATCAGACCTCGACGAGCTGACTGATACTGTAACTAATTACATTAGATTCTGTGAGGAAATGATTATTCCAACTAAAACCATAACCTCCTACCCTAACAATAAGCCATGGGTTACAAAGGAACTGAGAGAATGCATTACTAACAAAAGGCATGTATATAAATTGAATAAAAATGTAGATTCTGAAGAAATCTCCCTGGCAAATAAGAAAGTGAAATCCAAACTGAAAGAATGTAAATTAAATTATAAAAAGAAAATTGAAAGTTACTTTGCTGACGGAAACTCAAGACAAATGTGGGATGGGGTGAAGAAAATGGTTGGCTATAAGCCCGCTAAAGAAAACAAATTCAAATTAGTCGAGGAAATTGATGAATATGTAAATGGATTGAATGCCTTTTATGCTCGTTTTGACTGTTTCGATTTCAAAAATGAAATTAACTGTCTTAAGACATCTTTGCTCCAGAATGATGATGAAATTGTTGAAATAAATGAAAACCAAGTCATGTCGTGCTTAAGAAATGTCAATTCCAGCAAGTCATGCGGGCCTGATGATCTGAATGGAAAAGTACTAAAATCTTGTTATCTTCAACTTGCATACATTTTCACATATATTTATAATATGTCCTTAAGAATGCAATGTATACCAGCAATGTGGAAATGTTCTAAAATTATTCCCATTCCAAAGAAAAATAAGATTGATTGCTTCAATGATTTAAGACCAGTGGCTTTAACACCAATTGTATTTAAATGTTTTGAAAAACTTGTCTTGACACAAATAATCAAACATGTCAACCCAATGTTAGACCCTCTGCAATTTGCATATAAGGCCAATCGAAATGTTGAAGACGCACTACTGATATTCGTAAATAATGTTTTGAAACATCTTGAAACATCGAAAGCATATGCCAGATCCCTTTTCATCGATTTTTCATCTGCATTTAATACAATTCAGCCCCACCTGATGATCCAAAAATTATTGACCCTGAACATAAATAAGAACTTAGCTGGGTGGATTCTAGATTTTTTAACTGAAAGGTCTCAATACGTTTATCTCCAGGGCGTTGCATCAAAAGTGATGACAACGAATACAGGAGCCCCCCAAGGGTGTGTGCTATCCCCAGTACTCTACACTATCTTTACTAACGATATTACACACTCATCTCCCGAAACATGTCTGCTTAAATTCGCTGATGATTCGGTCATTCAGGGTTTCATATGCCATGATGACATATCATATCAGTCGGAAGTTGAGCGATTTATTACTTGGTGTGACGACAATTTTCTTCAAGTTAATGTATCCAAGACGAAAGAAATGATTTTTGATAATAGAAAGGATCAAGGCAATGTGTCATCATTATTGATAAAAAATGAAGAAGTTGAAACTACAAATATTTACAAATACTTAGGCATTAACATTGACGATAAGTTAAACTGGCAAGCACATGTAAACACAGTCTGTAAAAAAGCAAATCAGCGACTGTTCCTTTTGAGAAAACTTAGATCATATGACATTAAAAAAGAGATTTTGAAAATATTTTACACATCAACGATTCAAAGCATAAATACTTTTGGCATAAGTGTTTGGGATGGGAATCTGAGAAAACAAGAGGAAACTAAAATAGACAGGATTATTTCTAAAGCAGAGAGGGTCATCAGACAGGGAATACCAAGGTTCAAAGATCTGTATGATGTACATGTTGTGAAAAAGGGAATTGGCATAATCAAAGATGAAAGTCTTCCTCTGAACAAAGAATACTTTAGATCCAGTAGAAGCGTCGGCCGGCTGATGAAACCGTGAATTCCACAAAATTCACAAAAGTGTTTTTTTTGTCCATAAATCAAAAGATAATATATCGATACATATGTACACTTTACCCCTGATGTGGTTTAGATCGCTAATTGATTCTATAACGCCATAACTAAACCGTGAATAATAACCTTCCCCTCAAACTGGCGTGATACTGTCGTGAATTCCACATTACGTTGAATTCACGACTTGATTGGACGGCTTTTGTTCACAGGTGACGGAGCGTGGCCGTGAACGCCACACCGTCGCCTGTGACCGATGACTGTCTATCAATTAAAGTGTTTAACATTGGTCACTTCCCTTGATCCAAGGTGTTTTAGGACAAGCTGTTACGTTGTTTGTTATACAACAGTAATTTAGTTTAATCAATGGTTCATTTTATTTTATTTGATTAATTTTAGAATGTCTTTAAATGTTATTGCTTTTTTTAAAAAATAGTAAGTCAGGTATCTACTAATGATATCCTTTTAAACAAAAATAACAATGTAATACCAATTTTTCTTCCACTTCTTCTTCCTCTTCTTTTTCCTCTTCTTCTTCTCCTCCTCATCCTCCTCCTCTTCCTCCTCCTCTTCTTCCTCCTCCTCCTCCTCCTCCTCCTCCACCGCC
>JAUEKT010300567.1:0-11086 GCA_031762655.1 Doris verrucosa | reverse complement strand
TGTTTGTCAGTGTGTGTGTCTGTATGTCTGTGCGCCTGTCTATCTATCTGTCTGTCTGTCTCTCTCTCTCTCTCTCCTTCCCTCCCTCCAACTGATGAAGCCATTAGTACATGTATTATTATGGCCTCGTGACCTGTGAGTGACCTGTGGACGTAGAGAAAATCAATACTCGTGTAGGCCTAGATCTAGGTCATCATACAGTAATGTTAGATGTAGTACAATATGCATTGGCGAAGAAAAGGACGCTTTATGATTCTGGAGACAGAGTTTAGGATGTGTGTGGAGGCGTTCACGGGTGTCTGTGCCTGCTCGCGCGTGAATGTGTGTACAGGTGTGTATGTGTGTGTGTATGTGTGTGTAATAGAGAGACAGACAGACAGAGACAGAGATAGAGGGAGAGAGAATTGTCCTCTGGTGATTAATAAATGGCTAATGGATACTCTATAGACTGGATGCATAGGCATCTCTGAAGGTATCCTCGGTCTAGCCAAACTTCGTGGGCCATTGTATCCTTTAATTAAGAAAAACATGCCATATTCCATGTACTAAGCTTATTACTGCAAATTGCTTTTCCATTGTTTTCTTACCAAAGTGACATGCGGCAAATATAAGATGTCTATAACTTTGCCCAGTCAGACTTTGGAATTCACGACCTCAAAGAAAACCTCCCGACCATTTTTTTTTCAAGACTACTTTTTCCTGATCTTGAAAGAATTAAGAAATTCCCGACATTTTCCCGATTTCCCGACTCAGTAGAAATCCTGACACACACACATACACATCTGGTCAACCTGAGTGACAGAAATGTCTTTCGGCTTTGTCAATATTTCTACTGCCCGGTCGGGCAAGTTGAAGACTAGCGTGGCTTGCCCGACATAAGGGTTCACTTGCCCCGGGCCGTCGGGCAATTCTTACTGTTAAGCCCTGTCCGGCTCTTTGGGTCTGTCAAGGCCTAGAAGGAACTTAATGTGTATAAAACAAGAATTTTTTATGCAATATCAAACATTCACGTTTCAACTAGTTTTCTCTAGAGGAGTTAGTGAAATCTTTAAAGTAAACTTAGATTTGTGATTCCTCTGGGCCTGGGGCAGTGGCGAGGATTTAATTTATCAATATATATATCCTAAATGCGAGTCCTATATGATTATGATCTCTCCTGCCAGGGGAAAATTGTCAGAATCAATGATTTATTTATTACATCATTTTGTTTTTTAGTTTGTCAGAGAACATGTTTTTGTTTTTGTTTTGATTTTTCAGAGTACGACTATAATCGTAATATGTTTTTTCTTTATTACAGTGTGTGCGTTTTGTATCAACATTGACTTTGATGACAGCAAAGATGGGTTTTTCTTGAAATCTCCGTATCACAAATTTAAGCCAGCTGAACCCAGTGTTGTGAAGGAATCTCTTATTCTAACTCATCCTGCGGAAGTCTACAAGCTGCGAGCGAGCTATGGTCCCTTTGAAATGTACCAAGTATGTTTTGTTGGATTATTGTTGTCATTCACTCCTTTGTTGTAAGATAGGACAATATGGATTTATATTCCATCATATCCTTGCACACAAGTGTTAGCTCACAAACTGTATATATATCTTTAATCCCCCAGCAGCCAACTTTCAATCCAAAGTCCTAAACTCCCTGGCGAGCTTACCAACATTTATTTGTTTTTTGGCATTTAAAACTAAAATTCTCTAATGAAATCGTTCTCTGCCTATAGCTGGGCACCCGTTATGCTTGTGTGGGTTGAAGCAATCAGTTAAATCTTCTTATGGAAGGAAAATACGATAGTCGTGGATGAGGCTTGAACTTGGTACCTCTCAGGCGGTTGTCTGATACACTAATAAATCATTCATTTGCCATGACTCTATATGACACTTTCAAAAACAACATTGAAAATTCTTTTACAGCATACAGTCCATATTGAACGAAAACTATATCTTTAATAACATTTTTTTTATAAGATGTCTGTGGATAGAAAAATTAAAATATTTCTTTCAATTCTGGTACTTAAAATAAAAGTACATCATGTCGGGGTGAAGCATTTGTTTTGACAATCCTTCAGACAGCATGGTATCCACATGTGACTACCTGTGGTCAAAAGCTATAATAGTTGTCGCATGACACTTGATACTGATAATTTAATACACTATTTGCGAATGAGTTAAAGAGTCAAGTATTGTTTGCTAAAGGCATGGTCACGGATTGTAAAATCTTGCCCTCTCATCATGTCCAGTTTTTTTTTTAAGATTGTACAATTTTGTTCCCAATTTTTGTTCTTGTCAAGGAAATGTGGTGAATAGATGATTTGTAAAATATAACATCTGAGAGTTAATTTTTTTTAATTGAATTGATATTTGACTGTTCTTATACAAATTTATTTTAGATATTTATTTATTTTTATATGATCTTGTGTTTCATTTTTAAATGCTCACATATTTGCCTTCTGTATACATGAATCATCTTTACGGATGTTTTATATAAAAACAATGCGCTTAAATGGCATGGAATGAAAATTCTTCATTTGATAAACAAAGTAAAACTGAGGTTGATATATAAGGTAGCTGCAAACAAGTTAAAACTGGAGAACTAAATATCAGAGATGCCAACCCGTATGAAAATTCTGTATTTACTACGATAATTTGGCCTGGGTACGAAAATTTATATCATGTCATGCAAATCTTACTCAATAATTTAGTCTTTCAAATTTCCTTTTCCACAGGTCATTCCAAATAAATTTCTCACCAACGTGTTGTCTTATGGTGAGTCCTTTGACAAGTCCGAGACCCGGATGCACCGCCAAGTCATCCACAACATGGATGTCAGTGCCCACTTGGTGTCCAAGCAGGTCTCTCTTAGCAACCCCGTTGTCCAGGTACTCATTCATGCACAACCGCTGACCCGGCGCCAGAAGCAAGATCTCATCTACCGTTACTACGGCTTCAGCCAGAGGTGGTGCGCCCAAATCTTCCTGACCAGGGGCGAAGAGCAGCTGACGTCCGTCTGCCTCTTGAATGGGGACAGCAACGCCTGCGTGGCCGGAGTGCCGCTGCCCGCCCACTGGTGGAACGGGACTGAAGCTGGCGGCTCTGTCCCAGATATTTTAGTTTTGTATGACATTGCCCCCGTGGAGCAGAATCAGGAGTGCGCCAGCGTGTCCAACACCATCATCCCTTCCCGTCCTGAGACCAGCAAGAAGGCGAGTTCAGAGAGGAAGTTCATTTCCACCTTAGACCTCGTTTACGACACTTACAGCTACGAGGAGCACAAGGACCAAGGGTTGATTTTCAGGATTCCTCAAATAGACCTGCGTCCGGGCTCAAAATTTGAAGTCCCTGTTTTCCTTGAAAAGAATTCCGATTTGATTGAATTCGTAGCCAAGTAAGTCGCTCGCTTTTTGTCTTTTGCGTGTTTGAAGTGTTTCACTGTCCTGTTAACCTGTTTTTACTTTTTTTATTTTTTTTATAACAGCTGTTTGTTTAATGTTCGTATTTAAGCAATGGAAACCGTTGAAAGTGGTATTTAATGTACCTGGATCTAGCTGATTACAAGACTTTTGAAATCCTGTAATGTCATCTTTGTGTAGATGTCGAGGAGATCTTACCAACAATAACAGAGATTCCTAGGTATGATTTATGCTCTTACTGTACTCAGCAAAAAGAATGAATGCACAACTTTGCGTTGACAAAGATGTATGTACCATAATGTAAACAGTTTAAAAGAACATGTTTCGATGCAATGTTATTAAAACCCAGTAAAATTGCATGTTTCAGGGTGAAAGTGCGAGGAGGTCTCAAAGTGCAAGGGGCGTTCACCTCGGTGGACAGTTTATGGAGTGTTTTCTTTGAACCCGGGGACAAGGAAGGCACTGCCACAGTTACTGCTTTCCTGAAGGAGGATGTGAAACATACCAGGAGTTTCAAGTAGGCTATTTGTGTGAAACAGTAACAAGATTAGATTGCATTATTAAAAAAACATCATTTTTAATGCTTACGTATAAAATTCTTGATCTAATTGTAGATATATTATGTCTTGTTTTAGGCTTATGGATTATTTAATTGAATTTACGAACAAAACATTTAATGTTTATATCCTTCTCTAGAGGTTAAGATCTAGATTTATCCATGGAACATTATAGTTATAGAGTGATAAATGGAATGAAGTGTGTTGATAATGAGGTCTTTTGAAAATTGTGGAACCCTCATGGTTTTTCTCACAAATATGTCTAATTTTTCTGAACAAGGGTTGACAACACTGGAACAGAGCAGTAAATTTGGTGAATTAATGACATTGTATGTTGAATTTAGGGCACACAATAAACTTACTACAGTGCAACACACTTCCCTCGAACACGCGGTCGTCGAAGTCACGGCTCCTTCGAACAACATGCATTGTCCCGAATATTTCCTCTGTTTTTAAACATTTTTTTCACGCCATAGTCGAACCTGTAAACAGATTCGTCGAACTTTTTTGTCAAGAAAATTAGACATTTTTAACTCATTTTGGTCTGACAAGTACTCCAGCTAGTGACTAACAATAGTCCATACCATGCTGGTGTAGATCCATAATCGCCAGAACAGCAAACAAAGGCCTAGCCAATGTCAGTGACTAAAAATAATCCACACCATGCTGACGTAGATCCATGAAAACAAAGACTTAGCCAGTGAGAACGAATAAGCCAAGACGTTTACTGCGATGGCACTGACAGTACCGGCACACTACTCTTTGTTTGGTTTTGAAAGGCTCATGCTATGATAATGAATGTGTAATAAGGTTTTTTCCCTTACCCCCTAGAACTTTCACATGTTCCTCGAAACACGCACTCGTCGAACACTTTCTGTTGCACCAACAAGTTCGACGATTACGTGTTGCTTTCTACTTTGGCACATTAATTTCATTATTTTGGGTCAGGGGCAATACATTTTGTGAATTCAGATGTCTTGTTTACCTGATTGATTCAGATAGTGTGGGAATTTGTGATTGCTAGTTTGTTAATAATTAAGGGCATAGTTCTTATTTGGTTGAATCCAGGTGGTGACTTTGATCGAATCAGGTCAATCAACTGTTTTGCTTGATTTATAAAGGAAACAAACTTTCAAAAATAAACTGAGGACCGTTTAATTTGGTTTTTAAACATAATGTACAGTTAACAATAAATTGAATGGAATGAGGGCATTAAACGTAGTTAATCCAGGAAAGTGATTTCGATTAATTCATGGAAAGCTGTGATGATATCTTGTTTTTCTCTACTCCCAAGGATGGAAGAAATCATGCGGTGGCAATTCCAGGTGGTGGAGGACCTTGGACCCCTGGCATCCACCACGGCCCGCGTGATGTGGACTGTGGATTACGAGCGCAACGGCTTGTCTAGGAATTCATACTTTCCTCCCGAGGACAGCCGCATTGCCGCAAAGTTTAACATTTTCCAGTCTCAGGCCAACACCATCATTCCCGTCATCAAGGTGGGTTTTACTAAGAAAATTACAACTGGTTTCGTTCGTCTCTTTTGTTGTTGTTTAATTTAATCTTTTAAGAATTGTAGTCATTGCTAAGCTTGTTCCTCGAGTAAACGTCAAAGGTAATAACCCCATCACAATAAAACTGTAGAGTGTTTGAGAACATATGTAGGTTGAGCCATGAAATGGGAGGATTAGATAATTTTCTTTGGATAAAGATTTGGATAGGTGTTGCCATGGAGGTGAACGTGACGTTGAATATCATTGTCTTCTTTTATGTAGATCAACGCCAAATGTTCTTGTGATTCAAACGTTCTTTCCAGTTCGGTGAATCGTGGCACTGTTCTAAAATATTTGTCCCAATTGTTGCTCAGTCTACCTCAAGTAGTTTATTCGAGAAGTGATCAAAGAATATTCAGTATATCCAAGAATATTGCCCTCTAGACTTACAGTTACCTAGATCTATAGTGGATAAAGCACCAAATGCACCTTAAAGTCAAACAGCACATTGCTTTTAAACCAATTGGATGTAGAAAGCACTCATATATCTGGAATGTGGTTATTAAGCCTGGAAAAATAATGTCACTCAAGCACACCTAGAAGAACATGATTTGATATAGAAAATAATAACATTCAATCTGAAACACGGTTCCTACACCTACTCATATAGGCCTGGAACGCAATAACCTTAATTTTTTTAATGAATTGACCGTGTACTGAGACAAGATCAACTATGACAAGACAAAGAAGAGTTAAACATAGGTTGGTGAAATGGATGATGAGATCAAGAAGATTGCCCATGATGTTAAGAGAAGAAAGTGAGACAAGATAGGCAGACATAGATGAAATGGGTATGAGGTAACCCATTTGAGTAACTGAAAATTCCCTCTTTTTCCCTTTCAGGAGAGAAGCCTGCTCAACACAGCTGTCCTGACTGGCAAGGTTGAAATGTATGATCTCCAAGTCTATTCTATCATGAAAGATAACTCCTTCAAGGACGTTACTAAAGATTCTACCTGCCGCTCTACAGATCCAGAATCTCTCAAGGTAGCATGCTTGTGTCATCATCAGTTTGACTTTAGATTCTGCATGACTAACGGCTGTTGCTTTTAAGTAGTTTGAAACACAAACCAAACATTTAATTTTTCTTACTTTAGGGACAAGGGGTTCAGGGCAGATCAGGAGTATGGGCAGGGAGGAGTCTTAAATTTTCCTTGCTGTTTTAGCTATCACCAAGTTTTGTTTTGTGGATGTTCCCTAAGAGCAGGGGAGAGCTGGGCTGTCATGGGAAATGTTAGAGCAGGGTTGTTGTGATGACAAGTTGGCAAATATGCTCTAGCTTCAATGGAATAATTCTCACCATTTACTTTTCTCTTCCTTTCTTTCCGCCAGGTTTCGGTAATGTGCAGCCATGTGTTTTTGGATGGTAGCGAGACACGCGGTGCCAAGAATGTAACTATTTTGGTGCGCACAGCCGACCACATGGCCCAATTTGGAGTCAGGGTGTGGGTGCCTGAACCCAGACTGAACATTCAGTTCTCAGATTCCAAGCTCAGTCAGATTCGCGGCTGGAAGGTGCAAAGAGCCACCCCGCATTCAAGGTGTGTGTGTGTGTACTTTGTTTTTTTTTTTTTTGTATCTGCTGATTGGCAAAGTTTCATGTGTTGCAATAAATAATAAGGTATAAGGTAATCTTTATTTGTCCCCATGGAAAAATTGTTATGGTCACAAAGTTAGCTCCCTTTACTGATGAGTGTGTTTAGTTACATCTCTTCCAAATCAAACCCTCTGACTGGCCTTCATTGTTTTTTTTTTGTCTATTACTTGAAAAGTCTTGAATTTTGTCTCATTGTAGCTCTTTGAACTTTTTAATCCACCCTGAAACGTCCACAGTTGGTCAACAGAGTAACTTTCTTTCTGAAAGAGTGAAATTTATTCAGAATACCCCAAAGAGTAGCTCTGTAAGATAAGCTTGAAAATGAAGATGGAGCTTTCAGATTCGCTTTACTTGTATCGATATATTCTGTTAACGCTAGTATTAAAATTACTCTCTTTCTTAACAAAAATTACTTTCTCAGGAAAAAACGAGCGTCTCGGCCGGGCTCTTCCAAATTGAACCCTCTGATTGGCTACTCCAAAGTCCCGGCGCACCGCCAGTGCCAGTACAAGTACCAGCAGGCCATGATTGAGGTCTACGCCCGCTTCATGATCAGTGTGCCTGGGGAGGCTCCCAAGTACTACCGCAACCAGAAGACATACGTGCGGGTGACGGAGCTGGTGGCCAACAGGCTCAAGGTCTCCAACCGCAACATCGCCAAGATTGTCGGCCCCGCCGTGCAAGGGGTGTCCCCGGGAAAGACCGACGTTCAGGTAAACCTGAGGGCATCGTCTCGTCTCAGCATGAGCAACTCAGCAGATTGCATCATGTATTTTATCGTTATTCCTTTTTCATTCATCTTTTTTTAAATCTTTTTTTTGTTAGGTCCTGTTGCTCATGGTTATTACTGAAATAAAATGTTAAGAGATCAATTTTAGAATTATTTTGAACTTTGAGTTTAAATCAAATTTTATCAAAATTTTCTAAAACATCATTACTGTGCCGCAATACAAGTTGGACTTTATTCTTGTCAAAACTACAACACACAGAATGAAATTTTAAAACTGTACTAATAAGATTAGAGATGTTGTTCCCTTTCTTCGGGTTAAATTTACTAAGCAAATGAATAAAGTGATAACGATATTGCTTTCTTTTGCCTTCAGGTCATATCTCCAACAGGAAAGCTGATGGGTTCGAAGGAAATAAGAGTGGGCAAAGATAAAGTGGAAATTGAGAGGCTCATGGTGCGCATCATCAGCGGGATGAAGCTTCGCATCTCTGAGGACCGCAACGTTCCTGGGGCTCTCATGGCGATTGTGTATCTGAGGGACCATTTCATTACGCAACAAGAGGTTGGTAGTGAGAACTGACCTTTTTTTAAATTTATCTCGTCCTTTGACGGTATGAAGTAATCAGCCAGTTAAAGTCATCCCCTCTTGAAGGAGATGAATCGAGATGCAGCAATCACCTTTTATATCATTTGATTATCCAGCTTTGCCTAAAGTAAGAATGCTAAATAGTGGAATGACCACAGAAGTGAACAGAACACACGATTGAGCGATTCTTTTTTGGTGTTACTATATATGCTAAGAAAACAAATGCGTAATACCTGTTCAACAAGACTTACATGGTTATGTGATATGAAAGCCCCAAAAAAAGTAGTTGTAGTTTATAAAGAATGTTTCTTTTCTCCTGCTATTAATTCATTTCGAAGAACACGCCAGATGGTGCAGGTGATTTACTTACCCAGAGTTGCCAATTACACAAAATTGCATAAGACGGACGAAAATCAAAACGTCTCTCAATAGGGAGTGAAATCTCACGAAAAAAATGAGTATTATACTATTTCTTGCTTGTTAGAGTAGTTAGAAGTAAGAATTTCCTTGTATATTGGCTTTCTGATCGAAGGTCTAGCTTTTTCACTTCACTGGAAGTGTAAGCATCACCTGCTAGATACTCTCGATTGCTACGAGTGTATGTAAACACATTGAGGTGTGTAGTAGTCAGTAAGTTTGTTCCTTCATTCATCTGACCACAGGTTTTCTCGCTACCTGTGTTGCATGATGGTATAAGGTAGTCAAACACCCAATGAAATCGGAGTGAAAAGTGCTTGATTAAAATGTTTTAGAGAATTTTTATATCCTTGTTAAAGAAAGCTGCAAAGGGCATATAGTTTTAATTAAAACAATCCATAGTATTGATGGCTGAGAATCTAGAGGTAGATTTAGTCAATCTGTCACAGTAAAAAGTTTTGTCCTTCTAGGTATTAAATTCGGGAAAGAGCATCAAAGGATTGTCTGCTGGATAGTAGTGGTAGAACACACTGAGAAGGGTGTTTGGGTATTTTCCCCCAGGTATTTAAGGCTGCAAATTTAGACACAATGCCATAGCAGACAATAACATCCTACAATATTTGACGAAGACATTGTTCATGGAGGATTACGCAAAAGCAACAACATTATGGAAAACCAAGTGGGATGGGAACATTACTTTTAAAGCCTTGATCTACGTTTCTAAATACATGCTTTGTTTTAGGTCTTTTTCAAATTAAGCTCATAAAACATTCAATATTTATACTCTACCATAGACATAAAGATGTCTAGATTCATCTAATAAGTAAGATTGGAGTGATAAAAGGAAAGGAATCTAGTTGCTATTGAGAACTGGCAAAAAGATTAGAAACCTTACAGATTCTTCACCCTAATCTCACTAATTTTTCGCAGTAAGGGTTGCCAACTCTGCTTACCTTCGTCTGTGTTGATTCATGGATGATTCTTTGTTTTGTCAGCAGAGGTGGGAGAAAAGTTCAATCCTGATATTAGGAACAAATTTCAGTGCAACTTTCGCTCTGTGCTGTCTTTCCATGATTTATACGTTTTTCCCATATTCACTTCTCATTTTTGACTGGTTTTGTTTCACAAAACAGGAGGCAGTTCTGGACATAGCAGTGGAATTCAAAGATGGAACCATGCTGCCCTTGGACAAGATTGACCTGTCCGAATACGAGCTAAAGGTGACCTCTGTCAACCCCAGCGTGGTGGAGGTCAAAGAGACCACCTCCACATCCACCTCCCTCCCACCAAGCATCAAGGCTGTGGGCAATGGCAAAGGGGACATCATCAAGGTCATCCTCAAGGAGAGTGCCCAGTGCCAACGGAAGCGAGCCAGAACTCTTGACACCGAATATGTCCATGTCATGGTAAGGGTGTGTTTCTTGTTCCTTCTCGTCAGTTTTGTGTTTCTATATTTCTTATATTTTTTAATGTTGTCTTAAGCCTAGAAGCTGAAGGCCAATTAAATCGGCTTTTGACTGCATGCTATTCTGAAAATGAGAACGACTTTGAAGTTGACGAACTTCATTGCAATGCAGCAAGCAGTGACTCAGCTTCAGATGATATAGATCTAGATCCGACTCTTCAAACATAGTCATCATAAGCCATACAAAGGCCTTAGCAGTTAAGAAAAAAAACATTTTATCAGTTATAGGGTTAGCGCATTTAAAATTATATAGGCTAGGGATGGGGGGGGGGGGGGGAATGTGTAATTGTAATAATTGCCAGAGTCCTGCCATATCAAGCAGACTCGCAAATCAATATGAAATAACATTACTTGCATTTATTTGTGATAGGAATATGAAATTTTGCTGATAAATCTTGGAGCGAGATTGCTTTTTGCTATGAAAGCTAACTTGATTCAGTAAATCTATATTGATACAACACTTTTAATCTGTACTGTTGAGTCCCCTCATTTTTTCCACTTGTCTAAGGAATTAAGGTACCGGTTTTAAGGAATTGACGGATCCAGATCGAGGCGAAAAGCCTAGGGGATTCCCCCTTGTTGCTACCTCCGTCAAGCTCACGACAAAATGGCAGCTTTTACAGCCAAAGGGTATGGCAGAGTTGGAGACTTTCCAGAAGCTAATATAAACATCATACTATTTGAAGGATGATGAAACTTTCCTAAAATGTCATCAGCAAGGTTTCCATAATTTTGCTGGAGGAGATTTCAACGATATTCCCATGAAAACTGATAAAT
>JAUEKT010300456.1:0-10000 GCA_031762655.1 Doris verrucosa | reverse complement strand
CTATCTTGTTTGTTTTAAACGGGTCCATGATTTGCAGGGCTTATTATTATCAGCATAATATGTATTAATCTACCGGTATTATAGACTTCATCAACTCATGTAAACATCTGTTTGGTTTAGATTATGGAGATTATGATGTCCTATAAATGGCATAATATGTCACACTCTTATCTTATAAATTGTAAAAAGCAAAATTTTCTGCATATTACTGTTAGTATTGATGTGGATAATAATCTCACTCAAATGCACTTTTCGAATCAAAATTTCACTCATTGTTATGAAAAAGACATGGGAGCATTTTATAGTAATCGCTGCACAGGTAAACTTAGAATCACCAAAGATAAATACAATAATAAGTGTTCATTAAGTTTGTCACAATATTCGATGTTTTACTCCTGAATTTCTTCTCTAAAAAGTAGATTTTTTTTAAACCCCAACAATTCTACAGTATTTATGTGTAAATTTTGCTCCAAATAATGAGGTAAGTAGCAGGCTTGATAATAATTTCATTTTATGTTAGTTTTTATCTTCTTTAAAAAAAAAAAAAGAAAATCATGATTCACTTTGACTCCGAAGATGTGATTCTAGAATTAGAATGTATATTATCACTATTTATTTATATGTAAAGAAACTAATAACAAATACTCTGCACACACTTTGGTCAATTACTAGAATTTTCTGTGTCTTCTCTGAAGCACTAAATGTATTCATCTGTGTTTTGTTTTGATCAAATGAAGCAAGGATGCAATCCATGAATTCACTGCAGTTAAATGAAGTTTCATTGTATAATATAAAAGTAAGAAAGTGTGAACATAATGATGGGACAGTAAATGAAAACGCATGACAGTTTTTCATCTCGAACTTTAAACATCATGCTAATTTGGTAATTCTCCCATGATGGATGGAAACATTTCAATGCATTTATTATATTATTAATCATTATGTAAATGATATGCATGTAAAAAAAGTTTCTGAATAAGACTGTGATAACAGGGAATCCTAAATCACCTGAATGTTGTTTTTCTCTCTGTCTCGTGAGGTTTGATATTCAATGGATAAGAATTTAAATTCTAATAATTATCACTTCTTTTATTATACACTTTTGGTTCCCACGTCAGTTTTAAAGCAGGCTTTGCTCCTTAAACAAACAGACAAAAACAAAAATACAGGCTGTGTAGAATGCTGCATGCACAATGCTTTAAAGCTTGTGTCATAAGCCACAGCCACACCAGCGCTTTATTTTTACAAATGATGCGAGCAAACCGCTCATCATTTTTACAGGGAACTGTCACAGAGGATGTCACCCGGCAAGAAAGCTTTGAAAATACTCACCAAGACATGGTAAAGCAGAACTGTATTTTTTAAAAGATCGGAATGAGTTAATGTTCATTAATTTTATTACTACATTTAAATCCATGTTGTACTTAGTAGTTAGTAGAGGAAATTGAAATAAGCTTATGAATAAAGGAATGGAGATGAGACTAAATGGCAGACTGATTTGCCATAAAAGAGATCATGGGAATACATTTAATTGACGTCAGTACTTTTATCAACAATTGCTGCTTTACAACAAAAAGAAGTAGAGATAAGTTATAATTTGAAAATAGGATTTTGTTGATGCTGATTTGTTCATAACTCACACAATGGTGTTGAATTAATGTGAAACATAAAATGAAAGGATTTGCTTCATCAGTTCAAGTTTATGGAATATTGATGTTAAATGTTTTGTTTTCTGTCAGCTGCACTCAGTGTTACAAGCACCAATCTTTAGATATAGATCTGTGTGATATCTGTGTATCATTTAAATGTTGAGTGAAACTTTCCTACAGTAATACATCTTATTACTGTTTTCAGAGTTCTCCAATTGAAAAAACAAGTAAAGCTTTCAGGCACAGGTAAGAAAATGAAAATAATAACAGTAACAATTATTGTTAAACTAAGTAATAAAGCCAAAGTGATTTGGTACTTTTTTGGGGGGCAAGATTTTACTGTCAACTACAACACGCAATTCAGAGAACAAGGCTGGCAGCTCATTAAGTGTGATACAATTTTGTAATCAACGACAGAGCAGGATTTTTAAAGGCTTGAGGTGAAACAATCGGAATTATGTTTCTTTTTAAAGAAAATGTATTGTGTCACAGATTTGTTTTGAACCAATTCATCAGAGGACTGTTATAATACAAAAATAATTTTGTTTTATATATTGATAAAAGTATTTGAATTGAATTAAATTGAATATGTTACTTTACCAGTATATTATATTTTTATAGTTCTTTTTCAATCATAATCATGCCTTCAGATCACAGTTGCCAGAACTGCCAGTTGACAGGGTCAACAAATATCTAGCCCAGGCCCTCACAGCAAGGAGCATAGAGAGAGAGAAATCCAATAACGTTAACTTTGTGACCTTGCATTTCAACAATAAGGAAAAAGAGAAAGGGGTTTGTTATTCATATATACACATTTTGATTTTACGAAAAGATATCACACAAGAATTAAGTTGACTCTTTGAGCTTTTTAAGGATATTTGTTGTATTTTAAAAATTCAAAGTATATTACTATCGTGAATTTACATTATACTTACCTTACTCATCTAAATAGACTTCCTTTAGATAATATGATTGTTCTAAATTATGATGTCCTAATTAAAGAATATTTTAGTATTTTTCTTAAATCTAGGTCCCTATTTGGATATTTTAAATTTAACTTGTAACTGATAAAAGTGTACCTTTATAACTAAATGATAACACTAATAACATTCAGTTCAAATCATATGACAGATAAGAAAGGAGATGATGAAAACTGTTGTGCAAAAAATCCAAGAAAATCTTTCAATAACTATGAGTGAACTCTTGCCTGTGATGTTTTTGGTCTGATTTCATCCCATTGAATAATTCATTTTGTTGATTCCCGGTATCCACATACTTAGTATCAAGCCACCGAGGACATTACGTTTGGCAGTAGCCTGGTGTGCACCCTGCTGATGATCATTCTCATTGCTGGACTCCAAGTCGCAATCCTGCCCAGAACTTTGCTCTTGCTCATGCTCTTCATCCTTGGCTTCACATGGCCATCACTCATCCTTATCTTCATTTTAAGCGTTAAATTGAAGGTGATTAATTTTTACCAATTTACATAATGCTCAAATGTGATTGTAGTGTTGAATGTTGTAAAATATCCTGTGTGAATCACATTGCATTGAATTTGTTCTGAATCCCTCACTCTCACGATTTTTTTTTTTTGCATCTGTCTTGTCTCTTCCTCACTCTTTTACAATATCTTGTTTATGTCTATGCTTTGTCTCTCTCATTCTTTCTGTCTGTTTTTCCTATTATCTGTGTTTTTCAGTCTGCAGATCAACCTCTCTCTGTTCTTGTTTGACTCTGTTTGTTATCTGTCTATCTGCCATTGTGTAGGGATATGTTTGTGTTCGAATGCCCTTCAGTAAAGAAGAATAAAGGGTGATCTCATTCAATTGTACAAACTTATTCACGGATTTAGAATGTTACTTATGGCTACTTTTGAAGATTTTAGCATGCCACAACTAAGCGCCTACTAGAAATGATAAACATGAAGCCAACAAAAAAGAACAGTTCAAATGTACAGAAACAATTGGAAAGTATGGGAACAACTTTGATTTTCAGGCAAAAAATGCTTACTCAATCAATACTTATAAAACGATGATGGTAAGAAAATTTATGAGTCAATTTATGTTTTTGATGATTGGATGAGTTCTATATTTTGTTTGAAATGAATGTTAAATGTATCAGGCGTACCACATGATTTTAAATTTAAATAGCTAAATGACGTTGAAAATTGTAACAAGAATATTATCGTATTCAGTTTTAATTTTGTTTCCCTATCTATCTTTTTTTTATGTGAGAGCATTTAATAGCAAAAGCCTATTTTCTTAAATTATCTAACATTTTCTCTTTCTTCAACAGTGCACAACTTTTGATGTGAGGAAATCGCCACGGCTGAGAGTGTTCATTGCCGCCACCACTGTGCTCATACCATACATCATGGTTCAAGTCAATCTGGTAATCCTCCTTGTGAAAATAAGTGGGTGTAAACGATTGAATAAGTAGCAATCTGTTCCTGTTTTTTTCTCTAGTCAAAGCATAGTCAGCACCACTTAGTGGAAAAGGTACTTTGTTGGTAATTATGTATAAAGATAAGATGCGTGAATTGATTTTGCCAAAAGTTCAAGGTTTTTGAATAGGCATCATAAGAAAAAAATATTACAAACAATCAAAGGGAGAGGACAATAAGAGCAAGTTGTGTTATTCCTTATGATCATTTGATTAAAAAATGTTTGTTGTCATTGCTACAGAATACAACTGACAGGTAACCAATTAGTGTTTAAGGAGGAATTTATCATTAAAGTATGGAATTAGATGAATGAAAGAAATATCAATTCATCCAAATACCTGCTGCCAACTTATATTCTATCCATGATTAATCTTGCCGCAGAATTCTTCCAAAATAATATGAGATTTTCTCCTTAAGCATATTATTAAATAACAGTGAGGATATTTTTTGTCTGCTGTTACTGTAAAATTATGGAAAGGAGAAAGGAAAGCATCATTAAGTTTCCATATACTTTATCTATAAAATTGCCAACCACTAAATGAAATATGTATCTCTTTCAGCTTTGTTGTATGGGTGGTCGTGGTCTTTCTTTTCTTGAATCCCTGAACTTGATGAACAGCGACGAACATTTGACCTGCCACGACCCAAGTTACATCATATACAGTGGCATCCTGTGCTTTTTCCTGCTGGCACTTTTCATCAAGATAAATCCCCTTTTAAAGATCGTCATCATGGTGGTCATAGCGATTGGACACATTCTGGTGATGGTCTTGAGCCACAAGGTTCTATTTGACAACTTTGATGCAGCCATGCGGTAAGAATCAATATATCAATGTTTATTATTCAATCAATGAATAAGCCTTCAGAATTTCTCTTTTTTAAGATGGCAGCTAAGTCATACAACAAATTATTCATAATATACTTTTGCGCATTATGCACATCAACACCCTCAAATATGACAGCAGATGATATCAGCCCAAATAGATAACATACTCTGCAGTCAAACTACATGTATAAATTTAAAGTTTGTTTAGAGATCTATTTAAAGTATTTAGAGTTAAAAGTGAATCAATCATTCATGCTTTCAATGATTTTGTCCACAGCCCTCTCATACCGACTTACATTACGGGAATCTTGGCATTTGCTGTCTTTGTGTTAGGATTTTCAATTCAAAACAGAGAACAAGAGTGGACTTTGCGCCTTGACTATCTTTGGAAATCACAGGTAAAAGGAAACAACAGTATCAAATTATTTCACAGACAGAAGAGCTTTTATAAATTTAGTTTATCCTTGATAGAAAAATTCTTGTTAGTTACTTTTCTCATTCAAAATTCTCAGGCATCTGCTTAAAGCATTGCTGGTGCTTTTCCCCTAAAAAGTAATGGAAACCAGTTCATCTTTTCTCATTATCCTTTTTTCCAACTATATTGATAAAAAATTAAAACTCAAGCCTTTTTCTTTGATGTAAGAAAAGATTTCCTTCAATTCTAGTTACAATATAATGTTTTGTTTAAGGATATGCATCCATTTTTTTTAATTTAAAGAGCTTTCTCTTCATGAAATTAATTGAAAGCTAGTTTTGTTTTTGCCTCCTGATCTCCTCTGAATGATTGCTGGCTTGCTTTTGGGTGACAAATAATCTGTAGTTTTATGAAAAAATGTTGTAAAGTTACAAGTTCTCTTCAGATTTTACTCAAGTAATTGAAAAACACTGTATATGCAATTATATTTTTATCAGTATTTTGCTTTCTTTATGCAGGGACATAAATACCTTCCCTAGATTTGATTAACCAAGTCCAAGACAATGTTAAGGGTCTCTGTCGATGCAAAAGAACATTGTTATATGAACAATTAGCAAATATTGTACGTCAATGTTGGCTTTACATCAATAAATGCAATATTGTTTGAAGGCTCTGGCACATGATCTTATCAATTTTATGTGATATTCTCCATAAAAAAGAAATTAAATAAATTTGCATGTACTTTAATCGTTGCAGTTTAGAAGGGTAAGTAATGAATTGATTACATCCAAGCATCATTGCATTGCTTGATGGATGTGTAACATTAGCTGAAATAGCTATGTAGCGAGCTAAACATCTGGCATTGCTTATAAAGGCAAACTGATGTCCATTGAATTTGCATAGTTTCAGGTAGTCCTTATAAAGCAGACAAGTACTATCTTAGAAAAAGAATTCCTTCATTTATATCAATTAGCAATTAAATAACTCCCTTACTAAATACAATAACCTAAACCCAATTCCTAGATATAGAAGAATTAATTTGTATAAGAACCATAACTATCTGTGGCGTAATGCGCATACAGCATTCTTCCCATTTGAAACTAATGAAGAAAGTAAACAAAAACAACAAAATTCATGAAAGCACAACACCACCGTCCCCAATCTTTCTTAAAATTCTACTCAAAACCACCAAAATTAAACCAAAACAAACAATCTGCACACACCCCCTTGCCTCCAATCTTACAAATAATATGGCACATATGCACATACAAGCCTACAAAGAATTCAATAACAATTACTAAATTACCTTGGCAAATCGAAAAGAAGCTCAACCAATTTCCCGATTGGAAAGTATTATAGGCTGCAATGTTGTTTGCAACTACTTTGAACTTCTTTTATGATGTTGAAAATGTTTGAGAGCACGAAATTGTGACATAGGCTAAATTTACAAGACTTATTGCAGCATGTGAACAGCAATTTATTGGTTTGGCTTTCATATTTATCAACTGAATAGGATAAATTTCCCTTCATGAAGTAAAATAAAAGAATATTCTTTTAAAACACCAAAGAAGGTTGAAAATGCATACAACTCTCTCTGATCATTTATTTGTGATGATCCTCTGTGCTATTCAACAACTGGATAACTTTTTGCATGCAGAACTGAAATGCCTGCTTTCTTCTTTGTCCTTGATTTCTTTGATTGCAAAAGTTTATTGTGAAGCAAATTTTCCATCACTAATGCTTGCATTGATGGTATCTGTCATAATGCTTACAGTCAATAAAACTAACAGTTGCCTCTTACTACTCCACCTGATAACAAACCATTGTGATCCGTCTAAGAGTAATCTATTCTACCACAATGTCTTCTACCCAAACAAGTTCCTAGGATGAAAATAGTAAAACTTATTCCGAATTTTGTCTTTGAACTGTATTTACATCTATTTTTCTAGCTTTTTTGTAATAAAATTGGCATACTATTCACATGTGTTCAACGACTTACAAAGTTGGTTCGCACTTTGTTATTATTCTTTTCATTACAAACATTCACAAAGGCAGCTCATTGTATTTAGTATTATTAGTGTTAAGTCTACAAGATTGCAGGCCTCCAAACTTAGCCTCTGTACTCGATGGAGGCCCATACTAGGAATACACAATTATCTCAATCAATTCATTTGCTCGATTACAACAATGCACCCTCAATATTTGTTGTCAAGTCCTGTATTAAATACTTTTAGATTAAGGTTCATGTGCAAACTTTCAAGTGCATGTGAAACCAAGACTGGATATTACATAACTCATCAAATAGTCTGACATATTTATCAGTACCTAATTCACAAAATTTAGCATTAAAGGTCAGATGATTCTCTAGTGTCTCTAAGATTTGATGTCATTTCTTAAGAATGTATGCATATGTTTTAGAAATGTTTTAATGTATCTATTTCTTCTGTGTTTATCATCTTTTTTATATATTGGTCGTTGAATAATATGAAAGATTTATGCAAATGACAAACATTGCCTGAACAGATTATTTTCCATTGAATATGTATACAAGCTAAGAATAAAAATACACATCTGAATTGAGATTTTCAGATTCGTGATTCTTAAAAAAATAAATTTAAGTATGTTAAGATTCATTTTTCTAAATTGCAACATGAAAAGAAATATAGACCCCTGGCTTGGAATCTTTCACTATGTCTGGTCATTTAAAGAACAACTTATGCAAATGTTTTAAAATAATTTTTTTTAGGCAGCAGAGGAAAAGGCAGGGATGCAAGAGCTCAAACGACAGAATTCTCGAATACTATGCAATCTGTTACCTGAGCATGTTGCCAATCACTTCATTCATCTTCAAACAATTAATCATATGGTAAGTTTAATCATCAGTTAGAATTGTAGTAAAGTGACTTTTTTTTCATATTTTCACAGTCTTCTTACTTCATTAAATGAATATGTGTTGTGTTTCAACATTTCTTTTGTACCAATATATTTTCTGAAAATTACTTTTCAGTCCTGGATAACTTAATATGCATTAGTAAATAGACATATGAATCTTTACAATCTATTTTTCGATTGTAATCACTGAAAAATTTGGCTTCTTTCAAGAAATATCTACTAAAACAACAACAACAACAATAACAAGTAAAAACAAATAAAACAAACACACATTACACCAATTCATAGGTAATGTGCAACAGTAATTTACCGCATTGCAGTTACCCTCAAATGATACATTATGATAGAATAGATGTCAAGTGCAGTGGTTTATTATCATGTCTCCAGAATGGAGATGTGAATCAGTTTGAATTAGAGAGTTTAAATTATTATGATGTCATGAAGAATCTTGAAGCATTTAAAAGTTCCATTAAACCATCTATTGATGTTTCATCCAGAGATTTATATCCCATTGTGTATTGATATTTAGATCATTGGAGAGGTGGCAAATATTCGGGGCTTTCAAGGTCTTCTTTCCCCTTGACTTTCAGCATACTGGAAATGTGATTATGTATTATTGAGTGATAAGCCTGCTTACTGCAAACTGATTTCAATCTAGTGCAAGCTAATGATTCTCTTTACAATACATAAAAAGCCACTTTCTCTGACTTGATGAAAGAATCAATGAAGGAAACTAGGTAAGCGAATGATTTGAAAAACATTAAATTCTAAGCAATGTTTGTTTTAAAACATGATGGTTTATCTTTTTTCAGGAGCTGTACAGTCAACAGTACAACAAAGTGGCGGTGTTCTTTGCATCTATTCCCAACTTTTCGGATTTCTATGTCGAGTTAGATGCTAACAACCAAGGTGTAGAGTGCTTGAGGGTTTTGAATGAAATTATTGCAGATTTTGATGAGGTAAACTGCTTTCTACCTTAAAATTGCTTTTTCAACATATTAGGCCAACAGGAAAATACTTGGTGGTTGTATCTTTTCATGAATGTAGTGCAATCAAAGTCCAAGTATTTCAAAGATACATTGTCATGAAAGAGAACAGTTGACAATATGGAACAAGTCGTTGAAGTTCATGAGGAAAGGTGTCATTTCTATTTTTTATGATACCAATATTAGTGTCACCTATTGATGGTTGTTAAATGATCTATTCATATAAATTGCACTTTCAAATTTTGTTTTGCCCGTAAGCCAATTTATCTATCAGTCACTGCCACTGTTTGTGTTCCTGCTTAAATGTGTAATACAGGAAATTACATCAGGTGATATTTCCCCTATATTAATTGTACATTGTCAATGTATCTTTAATATATCCTTTTCATATAAGCTATGCTAGTATTACCCGTATTGACCAAATTTATTAGTTTCAAATACTTTTAGTTCAATGATTGGGAAAAAATGAACACACATGTGTGAAGATTTCGTTAGAGAGTAAAATTTATACAGCAGAAGATCGTTCACTCTGGGCTATATTTTTAGATTAATTGTGCACTTTTTGTTCTGTTACCAGCTTCTAGACAATCCCTATTTCTATGGCGTTGAAAAGATCAAAACGATTGGCAGCAGCTACATGGCAGCAACTGGACTTAAACCCACATATCTAGTCAAGGTTGGTCAAGATAGATTAATAGATTGATATAGATAAATAGATAGATAGATAGATAGATAGATAGATAGATAGATAGATAGATAGATAGATAGATAAATAGATAGATAGATAGA
>JAUEKT010300345.1:0-11093 GCA_031762655.1 Doris verrucosa | reverse complement strand
ACTCAGAGTGTTCTGAACTGAATTTAGTGACTGAAGCCTTTATTTTCTTTTCATCTTTCACTTTATTTCTAATAAATATCCCAAAAAACTTTTTCAAAAACCTGAAAAATAATATATATTTTATAAATTATTTTTAAAAAAAGTACCAAAGATAGAGTTGTGAAATTTCTACACAGTATTATGCATTGTTATATCTGTCATGTGGCAAAGTTTCATTATAATATATCTATCGTACAAATTTTTGTGATTTTTAAAAAAATACCCTTAAATCCTTAGACTCCAACGTCCAAAATAATTTTCAGGCCCCAGACTCAAGTAAGTTAAAGCAAACTTCAAAGTAAAAGAACATGCCAAAAATCATATCAGGGGAGTAAAGACAAAAAGTTCTGCGTACTTTAAGATGTTTTTTTGTACAAACCTTACAATTAATACGTGTGAATTTTTGTCTGAAGTAAACCCAATAAATTCTTTATCAATATACTAGCCATAGATGTGTGGCATTGCTCAGGGCTAGACGTTTACATCGTGGCTAGACCCACATAAATTTTGTTCGAAATCAATTTTAACATAAAGGTTAAAAAATTGTAAGAAAATCTTTAAAAATTAAAAATGTTACAGTAGATTGTCATAACTTTTGTTTAAAATAAAAATGTATGCAAAAGTTGAAAAATTGTAATACAATCATTAAGATTTATAAATAAACCCAAATCTCATGTCACAATAGAAAAACTATAAAAACTTAAAAGAAAGTTAAAAGAAAATAGGATTTAAACTTGAATATCATTTACAAGAGAGGAAAAATGTATTTCTTTTTACAAATGGGGCCGACAGGATTTGAACCGATGTTATTTAAACAGTAGACTGATCATGTTATTGTTATTAACTTAGCCACAAACAGAGCTGTGATATAGGTACACATTATCATGTCATTTAGGGCAGTAGCAAATATTACAATGAACTGCATTCAACGAAGTTGTGGTTCTACAGAGGCATCTAGGAAGATCTCTATGTACACCTAGATACTTTCATCTGTCATATCTGGATTTACATTTTAAAATAGAGGCTACACTGGAGATCGGAAACTGAAGGTGGCAGGTGGCAGCCTTAACACAACCAGTAAATTGTTACTCTACAATTTTCACACTTTTTATCTCTAATTTAGCAATACTGAATACTATTATAGTGCTTAATAGTTTATATTTTAAGTTTTAAGAATGGGACCTCAGATGCTATTCCATTTTAAAACAAAGAAGATCTACTATGATATGTTCCAGAAAGAGAAAAAGGACACCAGTCTTAATTTTTTGTTAACTATGATAGATAGATATATACTTTTAGAAAGTAGTTCTGATTAAAAGATTTCTAAGTGGAATACCTCCGTAATTTTTGCTTTATTCGTGGATGACTTCACCTCTTTCTCATATCTGAAAAAAAGAGAAAATTAAAAAAAATGAGAAATGTAGTTAACTGAGTTAATAAAGAAGTAAAGGGAAGCAATATTTTATCTAAAAATGTATTAATCACCTTCGGGTATCATTCCAACACGTTTCTCTGTAAGAGACTTTATCGTCGTTACTCATTTTTTCCCATGTTTCCTTGAGAATTTCATCCACATTGTCATATTCTCCTTTTGCTTCATCTGGTAAAATATTAAAGAAGAACAACTGTGATCAAAATTATGTCATTCATTATGTCATTCATGACAACATATTGAAAGAAATAAAGATAAACCTCAGGGCTTAAAAAAAAAAAAAAAGATGGATTTACAGTCCGTATCTCCGCATGAATGCAGGATCACCAGCTGTACATTATTTACCTCCAGCAGGCACCATTTCATTCCAAAGTCCATCTCAACTCCCTGGGAAGCATATAGTGAGGTGCATCATACTAACAATCTGACAAAATCTTTCTCTGCCAATAGCCGGGTACTCATTGACACTTGAGCGGGGTGAAGCATTGGAGTTATTTTCTTGTTCAAGGAAAATACACGATGATTGCGGCTAGAAATCGGACCCGATACCTCTCGGACACCGGTCCGACGCTCTAACCACTCAGCCACTGTGTCTCCTTACACATTAACACCCATACAGAACAAAATTTTGGTTGGGTTCTTGCTTTTTTGCTAACAAAGCAATTTTACACCAATGGTATGCTGCATTAGCAATAATTGATTGATGTTTTCTCTCTACATGCTTTCCTTAGGTTTTCTTTTGGTAACATAGGCTCGGGGATAGTTGGTGAAACAAACGCTTTTCTTTTTCATTTAGCGAGGTTAGTTGTCAGTCTGCCTTTTGATGTCTTTTCATTGACTTTATTATAAATTTCTGAAAAAAATGGGACATTTTAAAATCATGACTCAATATACTGATAATGGATAAGAAAAAGAAGGGTGAAGAATGTCATTTTTTTCTTTAGATCTCCATCGCTATCATCTTCTTTGCATCTGTGTTAAGTTTCTATTGCGGTGTTTGTTTTTGTTTTTTACATTTCTATCACCATCCAGTACAATAATAATTGGTAACATCTATTTCTAATTTAAACATCATTTATAATGTTTGTTGTTTTTCACTTAAAACGCACAGAATGTATCCATAACAAAACAAAAATATTATTACTTTTATGTTCACATCACAAAATAAAAGCAAGAAAAAAATAACTGGGCAAAAATCCTCCGATTTAAATTGTAATACAACAAACTAATGTGATTAGAATTGACCTCTATTGATTCTATGACAATTCTATTGTTTAAAAATGATTTTAAAAAATCTTACACAGAGGTCTTTTCTCTTTACAAAATGCTGCAAATGCTGTATCCGGCTTTTTGACTGGCTGTATGTTAAAAGCTTCATACAGGGTGAACTGGTTGGGAGGAAGGGGCTAATGAATTGAAATAGAAAAAGAAAACAACATGACATTTAAACAATCAATAAATCCTAAACAGATTATCATATCCTTTTCAGTTCAAAGGCCAATGCTCTAACTTCTCACACGTGACTCTTCCTAAATCTAGTTATAGATATGAAAGTGAATTTTAAAAATGTTGGTCTGTGATGCCTGGTGTGATTTTACAGCAAAGGTTTATAACATCATTTCTCTGTTTATTAAACAAGACTTCCAAGCATTTTGATTATGTTAAAATCTAGGGCAAATAAAATATGGTTAAAATTCAAATGTTAAATCATAATAAAACTGCAAGTAAAGAAAAAAGCAATTATGCATTAATTGGTCATTTTAAATGTCAAAAAAGCACATCTATGGAGCTATTCATGAATTTTACACACAATATGAGCCCAATCAGTTGAAATATACATGAAATGGGCTAGAATCTTTTGACCTTTTTTGTATCTACATGCATCGAAGTTTGAATTATATTTTGCTTACATTCTGATTTAGAGACTTCCGCTTTGCAGGGCGAGAAGTGGTTGCTTCCATCTCCGATGACAGCCTTTTCCCTAGCGTCTGCTTGCTGGAAGGCGGCAAAAGTGTCACAGGCTGTGAAAACCAATAGAGCTTCTTACTTAAATACACAACAAAATCTGTGTAGTAAGATATCAGGTTAACTTGGAATCCCATGAATCAAGAATAAATTATTTGAGATATTTGAAATCAATCAATTTAAACATGTCATCACTTATCTCACAAAGGGACATATCTGAAAGTGTACATGTCTCAGGAGATTCATCTAAAGTTTGGGCCAATCTTTGTAGATACAATTACGCCTATAATTGTTTTGCTCATAACTTTGTTAGCTTTAAAGCTAGAAATATTATGGTCTGTGATGCCCGGTGTGATTTTACAGCAAAGGTTGATAACATCATTTCTCTGTTTATTAAACAAGACTTCCAAGCATTTTGATTATGTTAAATTCTAGGACAAATAAAATATGTTGTTCGAGAAAACAGATAAGGTCACCAGTTGTTTCATAATGGTCTTAATTGAAAAATATAACTTTTTTTTAGATACACCCCATTGTGAGATATGCCACGATATGGGTGTACACAAACTATCAAAAATGCCATACAATATAATAATAGCTGTAGTGGGGTTTTTTTTCAATTAAAAGAAGTGAATAAAAAAAAAGGCTTTGAAACATCACAAAAGATTTTAAATCGTAAAATATCAATTCACCTGCAGCACAGAAGACGCATCATCAGTATTCAAGGCACCTCTTGCCCATGAATTTGCATCTACGTTTGTGTCATTGCTGCTCATGTCTTTCTCATTATCCGTCATATTAATAATGTTTTCTGTGTGGTTTGACTGGGTTGCATTAGATTTCATACTGTGATCAGCTGATATTGGGACAATATTATTATTTGTAAAAGGATCTTGATGGTTTGAAGATTTCTCATGTATATCAGCTGTCTCCATTAGTTCATCTTCTCTAAAGTTCGAAACAGTTTTAGTTTCAATGTCTTCTATTTCATTGTTGTCAATGTCTAGCAGAGTAACTGAGTGAGAATCTGATACTTTCTTTATCTTTTCAATAACATCGGATGGTAGTGATTGATCAGAGATGACTGTCACATTCACCACAGGATTTATGTGCTCAACTATATGTTCTTGTTTATGCTCCCCGTTTGATTCATTCACACAGCTATTTTCCTCAAGATGGCTCTCTGAAGCATCGCCAGGGATGGATTTGTACGTGATGGTATGCATTTTCTGTGCATTACGGTCTTGCTGAGGAACCTTTGCATCAGTATGTGAGTCATTCTCAGCGTAATGCCATTTTGGGACATCATCAAGTGGACCATAAATCTCAAGGAGCAGCTCTTCCAAGCACGTTTTTATTTCTGTCTTATGCTGCAAAAACACTTTCGTTTTGTTTGGATCAACATTTACATCCACTTCATCCAGGGGTATATTTAAGAAAATGACACACACAGGAAAATGTGGATTATCCAAATCATGGCAGTTGCTGTTGTAAGATCTGAGAATTCGATTCAGTTCTGGGAGAATAACTGGCCTGTCATTCACAATAACAAATGTTCTGTCTCCACTTGAAAGGGACATTTCTCTTATGTCAGAACCCGGCTTTGGCAAATGAGCAATAATGGAAAGCTTTGGGTCCTCCAATGCTTTATCCATCCGAATCAACAGATTTGAAATTTGTCTCCCAAACACATGATGAAGGACTTGCTTAGTATCTTTCAAAGCTGTCTTTTGAAATGTGGTTTCTTTGCCTTGTCTAAGAGTTACTCGAAGAGATGGTTTTATAATGCTGTATGCAAAAATCAAATTTTCGATCCTCTTCAAGTCTTCTTTTTTACGTTGAACATTGCTGTAGTATTGTTTTCGTACAGGAAGATTAGAAAACAGTTTCTTGGCACATATGATAGAACCTGAAAATGTTGAAAGATATAAGAAATTTTTAGACGACACTAGAGCCCATATCACCCTTGTACATATTTTGACTGTCCATACCTCAAAATGTAATACACCATTGTCATTTGTAATAACAAGAGCTCATCATCAGACTCAAAATGAAGACGGTATGGATGCGAAATTTGAAAATGTTTTCATGAATGGAAAATAAAGCAAAGGAAAACTTTGGCAAAATAGTACAACATTGGCCTGCAGGCCTTAAGATACTATATTGATTCCCATTAGTGATGCATTTGTATCTTTTATTTGAGCAAAGACATTTACCCCTACTGTTTTACTCAACTCAAATGTGATTGACAGGCTTCCCCTAGCCAAATTAGATATCAAAAATCAATATAACTCTTGAAGCCCTTTCCACATCCTTACCTGAACAACCAAGCAATATGACCATTATAGTCTATTATGAACTACATCTATAAATATCTTTGAAACCAAAGTAAGAGACTGGAATGTAGCTGTCTGAGGCGCCCAAAGTGACATAACATCACAGAAAATATGCTGTCACAATTATTTTATTTTTTTTTAATACAGCCAGATATCATAAACTTAATTTCCTCAACCCTTTCCGGACCCATAGAGCATTTAGCAAGATTTCAAAACTTTTCCAAACATTGTATTAGCTTTTTGAAATTCCCGGCCTTTTCCCAATTTCCTGACATGCTGAGAAACACATAATTATTTTTATCCCTAGCAATTTGTAAGTCTTGTCCTATGTGCTATATTCTTTGTTGGCTGGAGAAGTAAGATGCCACTGTAAAGAGCTATGAGCATGACATGAATATGAGCACTATGTAATTAAGCATGGATATGTGCACTATACAACTGATACATTTACTCTTCTTTTTTAGACAATCTGAGCACACAGACCTTTGCTGACATGTGATGGTTTCTTCTCAACAACATTCCCATCGTTGCCAAAAGTATACACATGGCTAATATCTTCCTCAGCCGTTTTGGTTGTGATATTCAGGGTTGATACTGCACATAGAGATGCTTGAATTGGATGGAAAAAAATATCTTCTTGTCAAACATTCATCGTCCATATTGTTAGCATATTACGTGTTGCCATGCACAGTGATAGAATACAGCATTGGCTAAATACATATAGGGTTGAGTATAAAAAAAAATAAAAGGAAAAAAAGATTGTTTAGGACAAACATTTAAAATAAAAGCAAAAAAGAATATTACAAAATAAAAGGAACATTATAATTTCAATTTGACTAATTTCAGTATTAAATGAACAAAAAAGATTTCTTTAAAACACATTTTTGGAATTTTAAAGCACTCTGTAAAGCATACTGAGAAGGGCAATAACATAAAACCAAGGAAAAGAAAGCTGACTTCTGGTTTGGTATATAAAAGATTACTTAGTTTCGTCTATTCACAGGGTATACTTGCGTACATATATAGTTGTATAATTATCTTTAAAATGATTTAGTGTTCATTGTGAGCTCCCCATCATGAATTTTGTGCTTCACTACAGGTCTACAAAGTGATTTGAAAATTAAAATTTAAAACCATTTTTGTTTAATGAAACAGTACACATTAAGGGCAGGGATAGGCTTCCTATTTCAGAAAGAAAAAATCATATCTGTTACTGCGAAAGAAGATCTTTGATATCATTTTGAAACAATGCAGTTTCTATAAACTGCCAAGGGGAATTATTCTGGCTTATACTTTATGTTGCGCCATACAGATGAAGCTTCTGAAGATGAGCCATATTACATTGACGATGTGGTTTACACAATTTACCACATCCATTGATGGTGAATAACCACTATATATCCACAATGTGACAAATGAAACACCCTTTCCTGCAAAATTGCAGTTTTTCTGCTTGCAATATATATTTTCCTTAACTCACATAATTGCTATGGGTGTGGGTAAAATAAAAATCTGTATATAATACAGTGGAACCTCTCTAATCAGGAACCCGAGTAATCGGGAAACCTGGCAAATTGGGAAGAAATCCCAGGGAACAGAATTTTTTCTCTTTACTTTAAGTCTGTAATCGGGAAAGTCCCTCGCTAATTGGGAAAGAATTTGTGGGACCACTTTAATTATCATTAGCTTTTTCTCTAAATTTGATATTCTTCAGCATTCACTTATTATCTGCATTGGGTCTCTTGTCAAACATTTTAATCTAGTTTGTTTGCATTAAGTGGCCATCTGGTGTCAAGACATAATTACCCCTTAACACCGACCATAGCCATACAGATTGACCATAGGCCGGACGGATGAGACATCCCTTACACAAGGTGTGAACTCTGAAAAGGGGGCTGTACTGTACTGTACTCTTCACCACACAACATTGGTTGAGGTGTTGACACAGGAGGCGGGGCTTAAGGCATACTTCCACATTGGTATGGCTATGCATGGATCCTAGAGCCTTTCATGGTCACTTGATTATCTATCAATCACAGGGAAGGTAAGCCGAAATATTTAACAATCCTCAGTGCATCGCATATCTATCTACCTATCACCCAATGAAGCTTGCCCATCAGCGACGTATCCAATGAATGGCCTGATCATGTGGCTCTAATATTGTTTTTTGTTTTTTTTCTGCTTTGGCCATTTACTTTGCATCTGTCATTATGTATACTATTGTCGCCCTTGAACAAAGGTTAATAAGAATGCACATTGGAATCTCTTATTTTGATGAAAAGTTTGCTAGCAATCCGAGAACATAAAATCTCTGTTTTATGAATTTCTGAAATGCGTTTTTAAAAGCTGGAGCAACATTATCCTTTTATCCTTCCCCTGCAAATGCTGAGACTTTGCAGAGAGGTTTGAATCCTTCAAAAGAGAAGGATAAATCAAAATCCTAGGGTCCTCAGTAATCGGGAAGGATCTACAATCCACCTAAATTTATATATAATAAGAAATCTGAATACCTAAAGCTTCTCCCCTGAAGCCATAAGTTTCCAATGAAGCCAAATCTTCAGCTCTCACAAGTTTGGAAGTAAAGTGCCTTTTTACCATAAAAGGCACATTGCATGCTTTGACACCACAACCATTATCAGAAACTTCGATTTTTTCAAGCCCATAGTCTTCAAGTTTTATATCAATAGATGTTGCTTGAGCATCAAGAGAGTTTTCCACAAGTTCTTTAATAACACTATAGACACTTGTTATAACTTGACTGCTGCCAATCAGACGAATAGTAGAACTAGGAAGAGCTCTCAAGGTATCCCGCGCATCTCGTTCCTCAATATCCATTATGATTGTCTCATATTATCTCCAAAAATGTCAAATGAACTCAAGGGAGAATTGACATTTCCCATGCCATTTATGCGCCGGATTTAAGTGGTATCTAGATCTAGAATATAATAAAATAAAGTGCATATCTATAGACCTAACTGGATCTAGATCTATATATCTCTAGATGTAGAAGACAATGACAAGGAAACTTGTTTTTAGACATGTAAAGGAAGGCTACCGAGGCTGCTAAGTTTGATGAACGCTGTTAGATTTGTATCTTCAGCTAAGTGATAAAGACATGGATACAAAATTGCTTATGGTAGCACATCTTAGATTATATCTAGCCACATGATCTCCAGATTTTAGATCAGATAATCTTAGATTTAAATTTCAGATCTTGCATCTAGATCTCTAGATCTCTAGATTCTAGATCTAGAGATCTAGAATCTACGGTCTACAAAAATAATTAGAGGAAATTTCACAAAGCGATTGATTACTCAGGTTCTATTTTTTAATCAGCTCCCGCGCCTTTCCGATTATTATTTTTAATAGGCCATTATCCCTGGTCGCTGTATACTCCAGATTCAACCAAACCAGTCTAAATTCAACTGTAAATTAGATCTAGTTCACACAAAAAGTGTTTTTTAATATCCTTTAAAAGTAAACAAACAAATTATTACTATATCCACAGGTTTCAAGCCACACAACACATGAAAGTGCGAACATACTCCTATCAATTGTTTATTTGTTTCCTCAAAAATCAGTGTTTTTAATTTTAAGTTGGCCTGGAGACGTTTGCTAATATTCAAAATGGCTTCTTAGCATCATTCACATGAAATCACAGATAAACATGGTGTCTCAGTCTACGCCCACTTATAATTTAATGGGTGTTACAGTCTTTTTTGCATTTTGAAAGAGATATATTCTCAGACATAAAGATGGGCTCGGGTGCAAGTAATCAAAATCAAGTCTGTTCCTATGACACTAAAGAGAAACATAGAGCCCAGGCGGCAAGTGCAAATTCAGGCAGACCCTTACCAAAGACTAATCCACAAAAGGATACCCAAAAAGGACCAAGGTGTTTATTCAGAATTTGAAACCTGCATAGATACTTCTATGGTACTACCGTAAACTAGGGGACCCAGATGCAGCCGGCCACCATCTTGGAAGGAGATAAAATAAAATATTGGGAGGAATTCCATAATATTAAGCTGGTGCCAGTCCACGGGGTGTGTTCGCTATCGCTCACACACCCGGGGCGTTCCCCCCCGGATCCCCCCTAAACTAAAAACAGCTGATGGTTTTATGCGCATTATTATGTTCAAGTGTAGACATTATAATCATAATGCCATACCGTGTCTAGAGACTAGGGTCCCCTAGTTTGAGGTAGTGTACCAAATTGTCACCTGATTAGATTTATTAACTAGATCTAGATCTAGCTAGTGAGTGCGCAGTGTTGTTACCTCCTGGTCCTGGTTAGTGAGTAACTTCAAGGACTTCAACGTAGTAGATTTAGATCTAGATCTAGATTAATATCTATTCTAGATCTATTCTATCTCAGAAAAACAATCTATGATCTGATTCTTTACGAAGAGTTCTAAGATGATACACTACAAAATCAAGTAAAATCTCCTTTATTATAGATCTAGATCTAGACCTAGGATGAAAACCTGATTACTGTTTGGGTCAACCCCTTGTGAATAATGTACAAAAATAGTTACTTAGTGATAGTGTTGAATCGAGATGGGAATGAAGCTTGTACAAGATCTTGATAAACCCAGCCCAGAGCTTTGTTTCTCGTGTTGAGAATCTAGCCTATTTCTTCATGTTGTTAAGCTTTTATTCTCGAGTTCGAGTACTCCATATTGAATTCGATTCCGAACATATCTTAGAACCTCAAGTGAGTACGACACTAAGATTACTCGACTTTTCGATATTTTCCAATTAAGTAAAAAGGTAGAGGACCAAAGACCTTAGGCTAGTAGAGGACACAGTAAATCTAGAGACATGCGCCTAAAGTGCCCCAAAACACTCTGCTTGTCGCTGATCATCTGACAGGCTGTTGCGGAGCAGTGCTTCGATCTCGATCTTCTGCTTTTTTTCTGCTTTTTTTATAGTAAAATTAAGGTCTAGATATGATATTATTGTTTTTAAGCTGTTAGCCTATTAATTTTTGTAAAACATGAACAAACAGAACAGCATACGAAAATAAGATACAAGAAACACCATTCGATCAACAAGTTATCAGAAAGTCTGAACAGAAAATACCTGAAGCTGCTGCTATACCAAATATGTTAAACAATGTTCTCTGGTTCCAGTATTTCGAGTATTCAGTTACTCCTTTGCAATTCAAGTTTAAGTTTGTGTATTGCAATATAACACGAGGCAAGAGATTTGGAAAATTAAAATAGTATTGTTATATGTGTGCCGACCAGAACCCAGGCTGATTACCCTACACCCTACTCCCGCACTAATGTGTTCAAACATAGTTTCTTCAACAGCGG
>JAUEKT010300344.1:0-16768 GCA_031762655.1 Doris verrucosa | reverse complement strand
GATGGATGGATGGATGGATGGATGGATGATGGATGCATGCATGAGTGGGTGGGTGGGTGGGGGGATGGGTGGGGGCCTGAGCGATCATATCTATCTGATCGCTCAGGTGGGGGCAGAATATACATGTAGATAGGTGGATGGATGGCTGGCTGAATGGATGGATGGATCGATGGGTGGATGGATGGATTGATGGACGGATGGATGGATGCTTAGAAAGATGGGTATATTTAGACATAAAGGGAGAAAAAGAGGGGGATATCTATGGAGAATAGAAGGAAAAGGAGAGGGAAAAATATATATTTCTTACACATGTATTAGACGATGTGTGAAGGGTGAGACTAGGAGGAGGAGGGGTCAAAGAACAATAACTATTGGTATTAACTTACCAAATTAATATATAATGTTGAATTGCTGTTTTGTTGTTTTGTTTCTTTCCGTTTTTGTTTTTGTTTTTTGTTTTTTGTTTTGTATTTGCTTTGTTCGGGGTGGGATTTTTGTGCGTGTTTGTGTGTGTTCTTGTGGGTGTGCGTGCGTAATATCGGTCGGTTCCTCTCCTTTAAAATCCTTTTACCACAAATTCTCATCTCTGTTTCGGCTGACTATTTTTCAGTTATCTGTTCTCATCCTTCTTTGTGTCCCCAGCATTGGCCATCCATTTTCAAACTGTGTTTGTGATTTCTGTAGGTTGCCATGCAATGTCTTTTTTTTCTAGTTTTTATTGTGTTTTGATAAACATTCTTTCTTTGCGTGCAATTTCATGATATAATCTTTTTGTGTGAGCATACTATAAACTATTACCTATATCTCTTCGTTTTTGTAACATACTCTCTTTCGACAATCCTTTGTAGATGCTTTTACCTCATTTCTCATCTCTTTTAGGCACCATGAGTTACAAGGATCACGGCTACAGATTAATGCTGATCTGGCTGCACGGGGTCCGAAAGGACGAAAATGTCCTCAAACTCCTCTTTGAAGCTTTAAACGGAATAGAAAAACGTCATTTAGCAGGTAAAGTTTTTGAGCTTTTGACAGAGGAAAATTTGGCTTTGCAAAAATATATACGGAATTAAATGTGTTATTAAGCTTATATATAAACAATATAATATGTTGCATCTATGATTTTCCTTCTCTTGTTAAATGAATTATTGTAGTATTGTTTTAAAGCAATCCTAACATATCACTGCTTGATGAAGATAAAGAAAATAATACATTTGTCTTTAAATCTATATTCTACAATACAGATTTAAAACTGGAAGTAATTACATCGACTGAGTTATGTTGTTTGTTCGTTTTATATTTTCATATATAGAAATACATGTAGAGGACTTTCTTAATGTAAAAGGAGAAATGCTTTCAATTTTTCTGTACATAGTAGCAACCCTTTCTTTTTTTATCATTTCTTGATAAAGAGCATGTATATGTTTTTATTGTGATTTTCATTTTGTTGAATATCAAAGTGAGATCAATTACAAATTAATTCTTTTGTTTTCATTTAATTCCATTCAGAGAGCATACGAAAGAAAACAAATATGCATGCTGAGAAACCATGTTCTCCGACAATGTGCGCAGTATCTTAGCAGGACAAGATTTGGCCTTAGTTATTTCAATTTTCTTGTAGCACGTATACTTAACTTGTTTCTGTTTAGTACATTCAATTAACATAAAACTCAAATACTCATACGGATCAAAAGAAGTTTCCGAAATATTTTTACTTAATTTACCTGTTCCTTTATTGTTCATTTTTTCCATTTGCCTTCTTTATGTAACATATATCCGTTCTATGCTTTTAGTTGTCTCCGACATTATGCTTTTTTAGTTTTTAAACATTCCCTGCCATACAAATAGAAGACTCTTTTAATGCTTTAGCCATATTATAACATGCTTCATATTGTGCATATTTATTTTATACTATCATGGTTCTTTTGGTTGTAGTTGAAATTATTTGCATGAGCAAGGATCGAAATTGAAGCAAGCATTCCTTTTTTAAAATAAATTTGAAAAGTTAAAGTACTCGCTGTCAAATTCATGTATTTATCATTATTTTCTTGTCCTCATGAAACATGCCAATACAGATGCAGGCACCGAACTTTGATGAAAATCTTTTGTTTTATCTTCAGTGAGTCTGACTTGTACCACTTGAAACGTTTGACACGCGACCTCTCTTGTTGGTTCGTGAATTACATTATTTGTTCCAAATCTTGTTACCAAAGATGATGTAAAAGATTCCTTTAGAATGATTCTGCTGAAATGCTTGCCTACAAATTAATGCTACGTTGTTGTCAGAATAGTATCTTGACGTGTACATTTCGCATTCTCATCGCCGTATTTCATTAATGATATCTTTTCTAGCTCTTTGAATATTAAAACAGGATTTTTTGCATGAAGTACGCCATTTTGTGTTTAATTATTGGTAAACATATGCGGTAGAAGGTTGTTGATATTCTTGTGATTTCAGGAACAATTTATTCTATTACATCAACTTATTTTTGAAGCACAACATTTTTATGAGTAAATGCAACAGAATATCCACATGAGCTTTATACACTACAGGTAAACGATATGTCGGTAGATAAGAAATGCCGCTGTATTAAATTGGAATGAACTATGAATGATTGATCCTGCGATGGATTCAAATGAGCTCTAGCATTGAAAGGAGGGCCCTGTACCCAAATGTACATAGAGTCCTCAGATTGCCTTAGAATCACGCCGCAGGACCCCGCAGTGAGCCACCTGAGGCTTACGCTGATCAGACTAGACCAGATCCTGAGAATTCAGATTTGGGCGTCCGGTGTTGTTGGGCTGTTTTCTTTTTCTTTTGGATTTTTTTTTCTGGTGTTTATATAAATTACATTTTAAGGAGCAATGAAGTCATTAATATCAGATAAAAATCCTACAATGGATTATTATCAATGACAATAACAAAAAGAAAACATATGAAAAGGCACCAGTTGTGTGACAGGAATGACTCACAGGTATAAGCGGACAGTGACAAAGATTCTAAATTGTTCATCTGTCATTATACCACTGACATTGACAGAAATTCTAAATTATTAATCTGTCATCATGCTACTGGTATTGACAAAAACTCTAAATTATTCAACTGTCATCATACTACTGGCATTGACAAAAATTCTAAATTATTACTCTATCACCATTGTACTGACATTGACAGAAATTTTAAATTATTAATGTCATCATACTACTGACATGGATAAAGATTGTAAATTATTACCCTATAATGACGCAGTATACTTTAATTAATGCTTGCTATCGGCTTTACAAAGCAATCGATGGATTATATCTGACCGTCTTCTACATTTTTTATGAAGCAACTGTCGCCTCTTCAAAAAGATATAACATCTTCATTTTGTCAGATATTTAGCAAGCCCTGATCTCTTCACAGTTTATGGGTAAGTCGAAGGTATACATGCAATTATTCCCTTTTATTTTACTTCTTTATTTGTTTACAGTTGTTTTAACTTATTTTCAGACCGGAGTTAAAACCAACTGCATCTAAGTTGACAAATACTATTCGTCATACCCCTAACATGATTTCTTACTGTGCCATCCTGGTAAGGTCTGCTATAAGGAATAAACAAAATGCTTATGCATGTGATGACCCCACATCCATATGGGTGTTTTATTGAGTAGGATCATCCATCACTTCTGCTCGACCTCCAACCCCATCCCCCTCCCCTCTCCATCATTGTTCTGTTTTCATGCTGTAAACCTTTTTATTGTCTCTAAGAGTATCTTGCATAAGCTCCGCATTGTGAAATGCAATAATGCAAATAGAAATACTTTTGGTTGTCTTATCCATGTCGGACAGCGACATTAACCAGCACAACTGCAACAATTACTGTAAAATTGTTTTCTCCACTTTCAGTCGGTCAGATCTACACCAAAGGGTCAGAAATAATGTAGAGATAATTATTGTACATTTTGTGAACAATGTCCTTTGACTATGGTTAACTTTTATCATGCTGTGATTTTCATAACTCTTACTCACATCGGGAACATTCCTTTTCAATCTGTCGACTCATTTACTGCCATTATCATAATATCAATATTCAGCATTGCAATGTGTGTCAGATTTTACTGCTATTCCATTGATCTCAGGCGTTGTGAGATTTTCTTCTCTTTGTTCAATTTTTGGGATTTTACACGCATTTTAGATTTGTTTTTCCCTTTTATCTTTGTTAGTTTTATTTTATTTTATCTTTTTATAAGAATCAAAGAAGCTACTATTGAGAGGTAACTCGGTGCTAGAGAAGGTGCTTGATGTTATGGGTGTATCTAGCATGGGTATAAGTGGCTTTTATAGTTAGTACAGATGAAAGCTATGTTTTGTATTAACGGTACTTATGATTGATACAAATGGTTCTTATGATTATAATCGGTCATGATAAAAATACTAGTTGTTTGGCACTTTGGATGAGGGAAGTTGCATTTGGCACATTTGAATCAGGAAAACTGTATTCGACACATTCGAGCGAGAAACTGAGAATGGCCTGTTTTTAAATGAAGAAATCTGTGCTTGGTGGAGATGATAATATCGTTAACGATTTGTAAGGCAATGATTGGACAGAGGTTGAGTGCTAACGTTAGTGGATGTGTGTGCGTTCATTCATTAGAAGCTTACATTGTGTAAAGCTACAATACATCATAACAATGTGGTACGTTACTGGTGATAGCCCAGAAAACCGCTACTTTTAAGGCGGCAGAGTAAGTATAAATGCAAAGTAGTTTGAACATGAATTTGTCTGTAACTTATGACATACTACCTTCATTTTGTATTGTGCTGTATTTATGATGTTGTGAAGGTAGTTTTAATTTAAATGTAATTCAAATTATGATACCATGACAATCATCTGTTCTATCTCATTAATGATAATTTTGTTTTTAAATCAGGAAACTAAGGCAAACAACTTATTACATTGAAATAATCCGATGCATATATGCAATGCATGTTCCTATTTAATTTAATCCATGATTGTTATGCGGTCTGAATCTCTTTAAACTTGCCTTTAACTGTGACTGTTAAACAACCAGCACAAACTGAATTACAACGCAATTAAATATGCATCGTTGAAATCTTGCTAGTTGTAATAATGTACGTGTAATAAATCATATTATTTGTATATTTGTGAATTGTGATAACTTGATTTACTATCTTTAAAAGGCCGGAATGAACTAAAAAAAAAGAAAGAAAGAAAAGATAATTAGTATTTGAACTCCTTATATTCCGATAGATAATGGTCATTGAACGTATTTCAATGATGAGAAAACCATCAGTGAGACTAGTGAGAGGTCCAGGAAAAGGGTGTAACAAAAATGCCTCTGGGTGAATTGTGGAACTGTGGGGTATTCGAAAAGTCAACGTAGGCTCCAACTACAACTGTATTGGTGTCTTAAAATAAGGTTCTGGCCGACCAACTGTGTATTCAGGTCACTTTTTAGTATATATACAAGAAGTGTGTATGACTGAGCTCGACATATATAAGTATAAGTGATTGCATTATAAGTTCTGACGGGTGAAGATTACACATCTGTGTAGACACAGGTACATGTAATGGCACACCAATAAGAGTCCTTTATTTCAACACATCAACAGAGTGAGTATACTGACTTTGCAAACACCCCGTTTGAAGCTGGTTTCTGTGACTGCAAAAACAAAACAGTTTAAGGTATCACCCATCCCCAAGGCTAGAACCATATTGACACACGTCACCGACGGTCAGCCCAGACCGTCTTCGGTACAAAAGAATGCACACCATCTTTTTAGTAACGAAAGGTAAGAACAAAAAACAGTTTGGGCAACCATACTGACGCCCGACTTCCTGTGTCATCCCCAGTATGGTTGCCCAAACCGTTTTTGTTACCTTTCATTACTAAAAGGACGGTGCGCATTCTTCTGTACCTGAGGACGGTCTGGGATGACCACCAGTGTCCGGCGTTAATATGGTTGTAGCTTAAGCGTATACTATGTACATTTTAACCTAAACTCCATACAGTAGATTTTTCGTTCATCATAGGTCTCTGTTATGATGATGAAGTATTATAATTATACTATACGCAACTACATGTATTTCGTCTCTCTGGCATTATGTCCTATATTTTGGGAGTGGGGTTCTTTCTCTCTGCTTTAGAACTACCGTGTGTAATATTGGAATAGTTGAATAACTACGCGTGCTCTTGGCATATACGTGTATAGCATCCGGTGTCAATCTCTCTTTTATGCCAAACTTTTGCGTAGTGAGTCCAACTTTTTGACTACTTTTGATGTTTTATATAGGATTAACAACAAGGTTGAGGTTATGATACATTATAATATATTTTATTTAGCTAGCTTTACATTATGCTTTTATTTCTCTCATGTAACATTGTTAATACAATCCTACTCAATTCTGTGATACAATCAAACAATTTGTTATATTATTTATTGCTCTTTTTGATATCTCTTTGTTTTGGATTTTTTGTTCTGATCCTCATTTAACACGGAATATCTGACAGATGCTCTAACTGTTCATGTGAATGTGCTGTGAAAAGTGTAACTGTAATGTAATGTTGTAAATATATAATACTGTCTGATACGTCTTCTGTGACTCAATTATCTTATAAAATATTACATCCAGATTATTTGCTGCAACTTACAGCCTCAAAGTAGCAGAATGACATACTTTTGTCTATAAGTCTGTATTAAATTGTGAGGTTTTATCTGTGAAAATCTATTATGACCGTTTTCAGAAAGCTTACACTTAGATAATCTAAGTGGATAAATGTCTTCCTAATAATGTAGTGTTCACGTAGATTTATACTCTGACAATAAATTTCAGAGGCGAAAATTTTGACATTTCGAAAAATGAAACTCTTCTCGCCGAACGATCTACAATGTGACCCCCTTTTTTTATTTTTCACGCGGTCCTTTGTCGGTCCCTTGTCTTTGAACGCTGTTCTTCATCATCATTAAATCATCACACCTGTAATAATTAATATGGGGCTTTATATTATTGGCTTACATCAATGTAGTGATTATGGTCCAACGCAAACATCTGAATTTATAGAAATACATGTAAAGAGATAAATCACAGATCTATACAGATTCATTCTCAGTATTTACATAAAGCATTTGTTATTATCAATAATTATTAGCACCAGCTGCAGCCCTGATTTGGGGTTTTGCATGCCTCTAATATCAGTATGCAAGAAATGAATTTGAGTTTTCCACTGAGTCTACTCTAATGAATACAGTCAGAGTACTAAAACTAGAACTTCTGTCAATATCTACACATCTATGTAAGACGACTAATAACTAATATACTTTGTTACTAATCGTAGTAAGATTAGTAAGAATAATAAAGTGAATTCATATTATTGTCGCTTATCTCAAAAGGGGCATATCTACAAAAAACACTGTTTTTAAGTTAGAAACATTACGAAACACATGGCAACTATATCCAACTATATCTATATCTATTTTGTCTCAAAGAGGCGTATCTCTAGCTTTAAAACTAACACACAGTTACGAGCAAAACAAGTTGAGATGTAACTATATCTGCAAAGAATGGCAAACACTTTAGTTGCATCTTTGGATAAATATACAAAAGCCAGATACACCCCTTTGTGAGATAGGCCACATTATGCGCATTTACACAATTTACACTTAATCACTTAACACATGTGTGGTTTTTCTGCACTTGAAGCCAGCTAGCAGCAGTGGTAGCTGATTCCACAAATGTACTGTGCTTAGGAAGAACTGTGGTCTGGTTTTCAATCTAGTTACTTGCATATGTGACAGAGTTTAACAAATCTGTTTTTAATTTCCATTGGGTCTGAAATTATGAACAAAGTTGCTATGAATATTCTCCTTAAAGGTGTAAGTCTTTATAATTACAACTAGTCTACTTGTCCTTGGTTATTTTTCTTAAATTTTAACTTATTGAAACTTTAGAGGACTCAACGATTTTAATTCTACTTTCAATGCGCTTATACTCTTATAGATATTTGGCATGGCTTTGTTAATCTCATCAAGAGACTGCTCTCTAATCTTAAATCTCCCTAGGTTCTGTTGTAAGCTAATACTAATAGTTAAGATTGAATTGGGACAACTAAATATTTTTTCAATGGCAAGGCATCAAATGAAATCACTTAAAATGATTAGTAAATTCAGAGTAAATAGGAATATTGCTTAGAGGGACTAAACTGGGCCTTCACTCTTTGACCATTTTCTCTCAAATCATACTTTACGACTTCTCTGATTATACCTACATGTACATTAAAGGCTACAAGATAAAACATTTCTTTTTGCCCCACAACCTTAATTTTGCAACATACAACATTGTTTGTGGATATGGCAGAATAGAGGTACATTCTCAAATGTAAAGAGCAACAGCTTTTTAAAGGAATTAATTTGAGAAATCATTGATAAATGTGCAAACAAGTTGCATAATTACATGTGATCGTGATGCATAAATACAATGTCAATTGCAAGTAGCATTATTTCCACCATTGTACATTATTTATAAGATGTCAGTCTTCTGTCAGTACTTTTACAGTAAATATTACTTCTATGTAAAAATAACTAAGGGTGAATGTGTATGTGTCTCTTCATAACCCTGATTTTGCAACACTTCTAATAATAATATGTAGGTTAAGAGATCAACAACAAAATAATGCAGAAGAGTGAGTGAGAGAGGAAGAGGAAGAGGTATGAGTAAGTCATTAGAAATGAAAGAGAGAGAGAGAGAGAGAGAGAGAGAGAGAGCGAGAGAGAGAGAGAGAGTGAGAGAGAGAGTGTGAGAGACAGACAGACAGACAGACAGACAGACACACAGAGAGACATGGACAGACATACACATAGACGGACAATTCAGAGGAATACAACTGGCATGCTTGAATAAAATCAAAATGATTTACCCAAAACATAACTGCTTCCATTCTGATAAGGGACAAAACCTCTGTAAAACAAGGCAAATTGGTGATTCAAAGTCTAGAACCAAAAAGACTGAGTGTCATCATTTTCTTTTATTCATTCAAATCAACCATTGTCTCAATATTGTACAGTATTGCATGACAGCTCAATTCGGCCATTTGATTATTGTTACAATTTTTTAATCAATAAAAAGTTCAAAATTGAAATATTTCCTGTGTATATCTTTTTCATTTCAATTTTTCTTTTTAAATAAACCAAGCACCAATTGAAGACAAATAGAATCTACATTGCAACAATATTTCAGAACATGTTGGGCATGAGAAACACACAATTCTTGAGCACCTTAGTGCTTATTGATGCAAATTCAACAAAACCTGGAACACTGATTTATCCATGAAACTATCAACAGCAATGCATATAAAAATAAAGGCTACTGAAATATATAGAGGCGGTATGGAATTATGATTATATTATAATTCTCGATACAAACTATGGATATCAAACTATTAATCCAACTCCAATAGAACTCAATCTTTATAAAGTTTAAGGAATATTCAGGGTTGTGAAATGCTGTACACTATTAGAAATATTCCTAAATAAAGTGTACAGCAATTAATTTTATTGAGCCTGAAAGTTATTTATACGGACTGTGACAACCAGTACTTTCTACCGCCTTTTGTGCACCAAAATACTCAGTCCCTAATGCTGCTACTACTTCTATGTTATAACAATGGAGGCATGGTGACTGAGTGGTTAGAGCTTCGAACTGCTGACCAAGAGGTACGAGCTTCATCCATGACAATTGTGTATTTTCTTTAAGCAATAAATAACTCCCATTGCTTCATCCCACTCAGGTATAATTTAGTACCTGACTATAGGCCGATAACCTTTGGGGAATGTTAGTACGATACACTTTACTGGCAGCCCTACTGTATGCTCCCCTGGGAGTTGAGATGGACTTGACTTAAGAATGAAATGGTCTCCTGAGAGACGAATGCTATGCTGGCCACTCTGTGAGCTTGCACTTGTGTGGGGATAGGGACTACAAACCATCCCTATCTTTATCTTTGTTAACAATTCAACAGGATGGGTGACGGCCATCAGAAAATCTCCCCTCCTCCTTAGCAGAACCTCCCTCTTCAGCTTCTGACAGATAAGACCAGATAAGAAAAAAAGCGGTTAAGAGGAAGAAAGAATGGGTAGTAGTAGTAGTAGTAGTAGTAGTAGTAAGATACAAACGAAAGGAAAGGAACAGGAATGTTACCCATATCCCATTGGCGGATTATTATTATTTCGAAATTCATGAGTAAACTCCCCTATCGATTCAGCTTCCTCCATCTATGGCCCAGATAACCATACCTGCCTAGTTTTGGAATTACAAATCAGTAATAATGCTGGCATCTATTTATTTATTAATTTGTAGTAAAAATTAGTAAGATTCTCTATGTTGACTAAGAGGATCTTATAAGCATATGCAATGTAAAAAGGGAGTTCACAGTAACAGTATCATCAAACATTACATCAGCCTGGACATATGTGCCAACAATATTTTTAGTAACTTGGCGCCAAACTTACGAAAATAGTACCTCAAAATGAAAAACTGTAAAACGATCATAATTTGCCTTGTATTTTTGAAATGCTGTAACTTACATCACATTCATGGTAAAATTACTGAAAATTCCTAATACAAGACAGGTCTGAATGAACCTTAGCCTAATTGCCTTTACGGCATGTGGGGATGGCAGCTTAATTGCCTTTACGGCATGTGGGGATGGCAGAGGACATATCCTTCACCTCACCCCTGGTGGGAGGTCCCACAGGACAGTAGAGGGCAGGTGAGGAAAAGAAAAGAAATCGGTACTCACTTAACAGTCATATATTTATAGACCTGCAACTGCCACAGTGTTCGAAGAAAATATCAGGATACCTGTCAAAAACTCAGTAAATTTGAGGGAAAAAATCGAGATCAACTAATACAATGATTAATGCAATTGATTTTTTAAAATCAGTATTTTTACAATTAATGCTGAAAAAAATTAGGATATCTGCCCATTATGTCTAATAAAAAGATAAATCAAGGTATCCTGATTAAATCAAATTAACTGGCAGGTCTGAATTTAGCATAGCGGGATGAAATTACAGGGGCAAATAAGGTCAGCCTCCCATAGAGTGCCACTAGAGTTGCCTTCCCTTGCCTAGTTTACAATGCAACAAGACAGCTTGCTGGGACTAGTCTAGGCTTGGCACAGTCATTTTGTACTTGACGCAGGCAGTGACAAGGCACGGTCCGAAAGGAGTCAGCAGGCACAATCCTTCCCGCCACATCAACAGACATGTCAGCAAGACAAGAACACGACCATTTATGTGAAGGCTGCCAATAACATTATACTTGTCACATATTGTACATACATGATCCGTGTCCATTCATTCATGGAACATATAAAGTGAAGCACTATGTGTCACTGGCCTTATAGCCCTGCGTAGATTACGTGGATTTCTAGAATTGTCAAGCCTCACTTGGTCCTAGCTAGTGGCAAGATCTACGAAACAAGCATATTTTCACTCACAACAAAAGAAAATGGCACCCTTTTTTGTTCATACATCACAACATGTACAAAACTGCAAGACAAAAGTTAAATTCTATATTTGTATTATAAAAAATAATTAAAACAATTTACAGTTTATTGTTCCAAAATTATTGTATTTGGGTAAGAAAATTAGATCTAGTTTGCAATTTAATCTCCATTAAAAAATACACCAGTTGTTATTCAAATATATTATCAAAAGAAAAGAGGATAATTACATTCATTATAAAAATGTCAGTGTATGTTTTCCTCCTTTTTGACTGGTCATCTGACATGGAAAATTAAGACAGAAGAGCAAAATAAGAGTGGGTTGGGTTTTTTTTTTATTTAATTCTTCGAGCCCAGCATGCTGTCAATATTTCTTTTAGTTATGGGTTTTATAATGAATCACAGGTATTAAAATCATCGCATCAAATCAATCACAAGACAAGTATTCAAGTATTCTCACATTGAATTAATTCATTGCTACCGTATACAGTTTACTAAAGGCAACGGTGAAGCTGCTTGTCCAGAGATGCCAACTACAGATGAGCCAAAAGAGGGACAAATGTGGAGATTTGGAGGGACAAGTGCAGAAAAAGAGGGACACATTGTACCAAACTTGCAGCCACACTTTTGAACATAACACAAATAGTCAAAACAAGCAGTTATGTTCAACAAATATAGAACTTTGATAATGAAGAATAAATGGAGGGACAGCTGATATTTCGGAGGGACAAATGCCGTTTTTGAGTTAATTTCCAAAAGAGGGACAGTTGGCATCTCTGCTTGTCCATCTGTTCAATTTCATCTGCTGCAGTGTAGTCCCTTAGGCTAAAAGAGTTAATTACAAGGAACAGAAAGAGGCTGACTTACTAGTAGCCAAGTTGTATTAGCAAGTCAGTTGTATAAGGAAGGAGGAAGATAGAGCTAAGCAGAGGAAGAAAGAACTAGGCAGAGGAAGAAAGAGCTAAGCAGAGGAAGAAAGAGCTAAGCAGAGGAAGAAAAAGCTAAGCATAGTAAGAAAGAGCTAACCACAGGAGGAAAAAAAGGTGAGCACAGGAAGAAAGAACACTGAGCAAGAAACAGCTAAACACAAGAAGAAAAAGGTAGAAAGTCAAGCAGAGGAAGAGCAGAGGAAGAAAGAGCTAAACCAAGAAGAGCTAGCTAAGTAGGGGAAGAAAGAGCTATGCAGAGGAAGAAAAAGCTAACCGGAGGAAAAAAAGATCTGATCACAAAAAAGAAAGAGCTAAACACAGGAAGAAAGAGTTAAGCACAGGAAGAAAGAGCATAGCAGAGGAAGACAGAGCTAATCAGAGGAAGAAAGAGCTAAGCACCAAGGCAAAAAATAATTAAATCTGTGATTTGGGGAATGAATTAAAAAACTGGAAGATTTAGACTACATTCTTCCTACAGAAAGAATATAGTATATATACAAGACATGTAATAACAACAACACAACAGAGACATATGTATTGCTTCAACACTGATCGGGCTAAATCAAGTCCAAACGCTGCCTGGACTTCCCTCTACCTTTCCTGCCTTCCCTAGATTTCCGAACACTGTTTTGGTCCCCTTTGTCTAGCAACGGAGATTTGATGAGCTGAAGCAGACCTGACGAGGACAGGGCAGGAGAAAACTGCTTTTTGGTCGGCGTTTTACGGACAGACAAAGAACATGGCGAGTCGTTGCAAACGGGGTCCTGGTCGCTGCCGACAATTTGACCGGTGTCTGGCAGTAATTCCTCCACTGCTGGCTTGAGGGAAGGTTTCGATGTCGCAGAATTTGAATCAGTGTGAAGAGTGCCTTGCTCACTGTGATGACTTGAGGGGGAGGAGGGCTGAAACTGAAATCCTTGGCTGCATTCTAGAGCAAAACTTGGCAATGGCTCTGTCATACGCGTAGATTTGGATGGTGAAATTGAGAAAGACATCCCAGGATGAGGGGATTTTTCAAGCTCTTGTAAAAGTGATGATGAAGCTCCAATGATTGCGTGCTGTGACAGAGTGGGGGATGATGGTACAGGCTCTGATGTTGGATTAAAACCACCTGAAAGGCTCGATGGGAATACATTTTCGGCTCTTTGCGTGGTTGACTCACAGGAAGGTCCCTCCAATTTTCTCCTTGACTTGGATTTTACACATTGCTCATCTTCTTTAGAAAACAAATTTCTTTTGAGACATTTACCCTGAGCTGAACTTTGTTCATTTACCATAGAAGCTTTTGTCAAGTATTGGGAGTCGCTTTGAACATTTTTATTACTTTGTGAATTTACATCCGCATCACCCTTAATGCCTGAACCTTTAAAATTACTCTCATTGCTTGATGGAGATGAAGAGAACAGTGATGGAGAGGAAGAAGAACTTGAACAATTCCTCGACCCGGAATGCCTTTTCTTCCTCATCCACTTGTTCATATCAGGAGTTTTGCACTTTTTGGTGGGGGATGGCGAATGAACGGTGACAACTGTTGTGGTGGCCATGTGATGAGGCTGGACGTGGCTGTTGTTGCTGTCGTTGGAGGATGATGCTGCCACATCAAAACTCAAAACTCTTCTCTTGATCCCTGAGGATGTAGGCACATTTTCTTCATTTGACAAAGCTCTTTCATCAGCCCCGTAGATTGTCCTGTCAAAACCATGACCAGATTCATCACCTGTTTCTAAAAAGTGTTTTCGTACTACCTTCTCGGTTTTAAGGGGTGAATGGGATGATGTACTCCTTTGGTAACAAGATGGCTCGTTTGGCTTTTCATTTAATGATGAACATAAGCCCGCCTCTTGAATACGTTTGAAAATGTTGGTCTTAAAAGCAGGTGAATTCTTGAGAATTGACTTCTTAGGAGTCATTTGCTGAGCTGAGAAGGGATCAGTGTGTGCACAAGGTGGCGATATCAAATGTGAGTCTGAAAAGGTCACTTTGCTTGGTGTAGAATTTAACATTGTGGGGGAATAAGGAGCCTTTTTCGGAGTGGAGAATATGGACTGTTCTTGTCTACTGTGTGAATGCTTTGATTTCTTCGACGGGGAAATGCTGTGCATGCTTTTCGTCGGACTCTTAAATAACATGGCATCACCCTGTCTCGCAGGTTGAGTACCGTCACCAGAGAATGATAAATTGAGCCTGGCAGGACTGTTCTTTTTGGGACTTTGTAGAAACGCAGAGCGATACCTGGCAGCTTGTCCTGGTGAAGACAACATCAGTACTGACCCTATTTGTTTGGAATGCCGAGGTGATGAGAGACAGGAAGACGATGCAGAGTATTGGTCCCCTTGTTGGGGTGATAAATTCAAATGGCCAGAAAGGGCATTTCTGAAGTTGAGCTCTTGAGGTTTATGGCTAGACCTGCCATCTGAAGACATTGCAAATGAGGGAAGTGAAATATTTTCATGTGCATTTTCCGCTCGCGAACCATGCTTCTTTTTCTCAGGAGTTTTGAATCCTTCATGACCGAGAGATAATGTCATCCTTCTGGAGTGGTTGGCGAGCCGAACATCTGAGGCATTCTCTCCATCAAAGACTAGTCGGGGACTCACAGTCTCCTTGATAGCCAGATGACTTTGAGAATCCTCAGCGGTGTCTGTAAAATCAAGTCTTTTTACAGATTTTCTTGGAGAGCGTCTAAGATGAGAACGAGGCGTGCCATCAGACTTTTCCCCTGAAGAAGGAGATGTGCAAAACGACTTGATCATTCGACTCCGTGGTGTCAGCATTGGAGATTCCTCTCTCAGAGCACTAGCCAAACTTCCTTGAGATCTTGTCTTGTAAAACGAATCTGGAAATGGAGACAAAAATAACTCGTTTAAATTGACTGAATTTATTTTATATTGTTAAAATAATGCAATGAAACAAAGACCCTGGGACAACTTGTATTGAAAGTAGGCAAGTCAAATGTAAATTTCATTTATTCTGTTAAAACTTGGTTCTCTGGTTAATTTGAGACTAAAAGCCTCTACGATTGACCATTTTAGAAGAAGTTGTATGCATCAGGGGTGCTTGCTGGTCATCAACTGGATCATGAAAATTCTTTCAACAGGAGAGAACAATAGTATAGGATACAGCAGACACTCAGGATGCAGTTGGACAACCTCAACTTTGCTGATGACCTGGCGCTACTTAGTAGACCATCACATAACAACAAACAGATGCAGGAAAGGCCACTCGACTGGACGCTGTATCTGCCGGGATGGGGTTGATAATCAACAGGAGAAAGACGGAGATGGTGAAGACGGACACCATTGCCAACATCCCAGTTGGAGCCAGTAAAGAGCTCTTTGGGGAGGTGACGCCTTTCGTCTACCTGGGAAGCATGATCAGCCAGCAAGTAGGCACAGAGTCGATGCATTCCAAAATCCAGATATTTTTAACACCTGTCTAAGGCACACTTTCAATATCAGATGGCTGGAGAAATGAAGACCTGTGGAACCAAGCAGGACAGGCACCAGTGGCACAGAAGTCACAATTTCAGCAAGTCGGCATTTAGTACCATACACCAAACCCTGACCTGGAACCCCCACACTGCTGTTAGACACACCCTGAAACAAGCGTCTAAGTTCATCGAGAGTGCATCTCATCAGCCCCCACAATGAGGTAGTAACTCATCTGTCAGCCATGACGGCAGGACAGTTCTTGAAACTCTTTCAAATCAGGGAGTGCACAGAACTACATTGAAAGTAATAATAAATGTCTGTGAAGATGAGATTTGCACTGGCTAGTAGGCATTCGCACCTTGTTAAGCAGAAGCAGTGTTTGCATTTGAGGATAGAGACTTGAACATTGACACAATATTCAATGATCCTTTCACCTCATACAAGTTTTTATGGGGGGATCCAAACATATGAGTTTTGCAGTCATATCAACCAGAATGGCGAATTGAAAAATCTGTTTGCAACTGGTGAAAAAAATATGATAAGCATCTACATTAAATTTGACTATGCAATGCTATTCATCGGTATAGATAGATCCAGCCTTGCGCGTTGCCCCTAGATACCCAGTACCCTTTGACCCCTGCCACCATGTTGGTCGCAAACAATTTCATCGCCAACATGGCAATTCATCTTCAGTCTCTAGATCCTGTCTTGAAGCGTCGATACCAAGACAAAATAAAAGACATTGGAGTAGACCCATATGTTCTACAACCGTCTGATTGGGATAGTCATCCCTATAACTATCCGCCCATTGCATATGGAGATATATTTAATTATCTCGTTCTCAAGACAAGTGCCTACACAACGGAACAGTTTAAGGTAAGACTATTGAAATCTAGAGTTAGA
>JAUEKT010300233.1:0-11096 GCA_031762655.1 Doris verrucosa | reverse complement strand
AAAGAAGATGGAGTGATGACATCGAGCAAGACCTGGATACCGATCTGACAACAGCTGGGAGGATGTGCATGGAAAGAAACCTTTACAGATGTGCCATCATGAAGGCTACATTCCGAAAGGAACACTCCACATAGACATATCACCGGATTCAGCAGAAATAGGCAACTTTGAACATCATGTTTTTTTTACAACACAAGCATATGTACAAGTATTTCTAATTTCAGTGCTTTTTTCAAAATCTTTTTAACATGACGAGTTCTGAAACAAACAAAACTTTGAGGAGAAAAAAGACCCCCAAAACTATGCCCAAAAAACAAAGAGAACAGCTATGATAAGAAAGGAATGAACAATATCTGTGAAAATTTTAAATGGAGCATTTGAAAAGTCAGGAGATTTCAATAGAGTATTAAAGTATAAGGCTTTGACTGATGCGCAATTACCTGTGTCTAGTGAGATGTTCAATGTTCATCCATCATCAGAACTTAAAATGTAATCACTTATGTGTTGAGATCAAGTCGTCTTGATTCTCATTGCACAATACTTGCATATTTAAAAGTAAGCTGGCTACAAATCGTCAATGTCATTCTCTAAACGTATAACTACAATTTTATCTTAATTTCATTTTTGCACCAATTTATACAATAGTGGATGCAGCAATATTAAGTCAGAAAACTTAAGGGTGAAGAAAATGCATCATCATGTGACGTCTTCCAACTGCATAAGAAATGAAGTAAGCTACGTCTTTTGGTGCTGTAAGTTTACTTTTCAGAACAATACATTTTTTAAAATAAATACTGTAGTTATACAGTTATACAACGACTCCGATAAAATGATATATGTGACGGAAAGTAAAGATTCTTTTAGGCCTTGACAGACCCAAAGAGCTTATCCCGCTTTCTATAACATTAAGTGCAACAGATGATACGAGATCATCATCCCCTGGACAGGACGCTAATCTATCACATGTTTTACTCCCAAACCCTTGCTGGTACTTGTTTACACCTGAGTGTCGAGTGAAGCAAATGGAGTAAATCCCATCTCAACATCTTATTGCATTGAATTGTGCGGTGGGTAAATGAGTAAGGCAAAGTTTCATTATTTCACACCTTGGTGAGAGATATCTGATCTGCCTACTAGTAGTTTAAAGTCAAAATTAACTGCTAATTACAAGACTCCACTTTAGCAATTTTAAAGATCCTAAGCCCCAATGCAACTGTGTAATAACGGTTGACAAGAAACTGCATTTGGTTACAATTGACTGCTCAAAACATTTGAAAAAGTAGGAGTGATAACTAAAGCCGTTCCATTTTACAATATTTTTCATGGTCAGTTGAGACATTTGCTGATCAAAGTTGTAAAATACAGAGAACAAAGTCCGTTCCTAGGGATTTCTTCCGATTACCTGGGTTTCCCAATATTCAAGTTACCAATTAGAGAGGTGACATTGTATCAAAATATGCCATGATAATAGCATTGTGTATGAAGCTATAGAAATGGTTATCATCTAGTAATTTTGTTATTCTTGTTGTTGACCCAAACATTTGTAACATAAAGAGAAGACATAGATGGAGACCCATAGGATTAGTATCCACATCCGCCTTGTGCTTGTCATACTTTCTTTGTCAAGATTAATTCACATTAGTCATGGTAATACTTGCCTAATTACCATTGAAAAACAAAATCAAATGCAGTATGGAATTCCGACATAAGTTTCAGATATGACCAAATCCTTTTCACTTATTTTTTGGTTGACAAACAGAGGAAAGAAAAGACTTATACCATCAGAAAACCATAAAACGCAATAATTTGACTTTGACATTGCGTTTTTATAATGATGGAAGAAAGGTAAAACTTAAACAGACGGAAATAAGAAAGTTAGGCATGGTATGAGGGGAATTATGCGAATATGAAAAAGATGATACATAACAATAATAATAGGGCATTCAAAAGACATTACATAATTATAATTCATGACAAAAATCATGTACATCAATCATGGTCATAGCTGCCTTTGTTAGCTCAGTGTGAGCAAACATACCTTGGTAAATAAAATGAAGACTTGAATGTTCAAGACCTCCATGACTAGTGTTGAAATAAAAATGTATAGAACTAAATATTCTTCATAAATAATGCAAGGTCTACTGGGTACATACCTGTTTCCTTTGGTTTGTACACTCCAAAATAATTCAACATGAAAACATTTTAAATTTTTTTTTATCCCAACTTGAAGAAAGAGAGAGAAATAGATGGGTTTCCCAGCAGTCTCATGGAATTGTGACAAATGCCTAAGATAAAGGTGCTGCATTTTTCACCGACATCATTTACTTTGTGTGAAATTTTATTCTTTCTACGAATTAAAATATTACGTCAAGAGTACGACAGTTTCTTAATACAGTTTTTTTTTTCACAAATGTTTTAGAGTGTACTTGAATAAATACAGCACTGGCATAAAATAATGTGACTAACTTTGTTTAAATCTGATAGCATTTTTGATAAATTCATCAATGTTAAAGGTCATCTCCAAAAATCCTGACTTGAATAAAAGACACATGAAATTTCTCTCACACTGCCATTGCACCCTCACACACTGCCAAAATTTCTATTGATTGAAAAGACTACAACGTTCCCTGAGATGGTACAACTTTGAAGAGAGAATGTGCCTTCTTTTCATCATCTTTGAATATTTCTGGACATGCAAAGAAAAAAAAAGTGAGCTATTTTTCTGTCACATTAGTTTATGCCACTGGTATGCAAAAATTCTGACAATGTACAATACTTGTCTTAACTGTATTCGAACTGACAGTTTAAAAATGATCTTCCGGTAATATAGTTATTATCACTTTTATTGCACTTTTTTTGTCAGAATTTGAAAACACATATATATGCAGACTCTTTCATTGTGTTCTCTGATGCCATTTTGCATCCTTTTTCCTTACCTTCCTTTAATTCACTTCATCTTTGCAAAACTCCTCTTTCTTTCTTATTCTCACCTCAATCAGGAAATTTGATGCACAATCATCAAGTAAATTTACGTAATAGAAAAAAAAATTCTCCCATTCTTTTCTCTCTTTCAAGCATATTTTTTTTCACTGCTGTCCAGTCCTTTTTTTCGCTTTTCCTTTCTTGTTTCTTTTTTCCTTTTTTTTTCTTTTCTTTTTCTTCTTTCTTACTTTCTTCCTTTTGACTTCTTTTTTTTTTCTTTCTTTCTTCTTTTTCATTTCTTTTCTGTTTCTTCTTTCTTTCTTCTCTTTTTTTTTCTCTTCTTTTTCTTTTCTTTTTTGTTGTTGTCTCTTCTTTCTTTTTTTTCACACTTCTTTCTTTTTTTTTCCTCTCTCTTTTTCTTTCTAGACAAATGCTTCTCCCTGACTTAAAAGCAAAATCTTGCAATTGAATGATGCCATTCAAGGATTATGAGCATTTTTTCAATTATAAAAACAAATGATACGAGCCCCGTCTACACCAAAAGGTAGATTGGGTCTCTGACAAAAAAAATAAAAAAAAATACGAGCATAATACTTCTGCAGTAAATAACTCACAAAACACCTCTTTAAAATAAAAATGTCATGCAGATGATGTAACAGAGAACAGAAAAAGTTATTTCTGCCGTTCATGATATTCGCTTTGAAGAATGTGCATGTGTAAATAAATATGGCGTTGAATTTGTCACACACATCCAGCTGAAAATGCACTCTAAAAAATTATATAAAAAAAAATAACTGAGCAACTCTTTGTTAAAAAAGGTGTAAATGAAAGGAAAGATAAATATCAAAACATTAACATAAATATAACGTTTAACCTGTCTTTTATTGAAAGACCTGTGACCATTTTATCATTTCAGAAGTTAAAAATTTGTCACGAAAATGTTCAACCTACAACAAAGTTTCAACCCAAGTATCTAAAGCTGCAATTTGTGCACTACACATTCCACTAAGTTTTAGATAAAAAAAAATACTCATGTCCTTGTTTCTTAAAATGTCAGACGGCCCACTACCCCTATCTACTTTATCTACCATCTTCTGTATCAATCAAAATCGGCAAATGCAAGCTACATCTGTCCTCTCAATTTTTACACATATCAATTACGGTACAGCAAAACTGTATACTTCAGAAACTCGCATGTGTGTCTACTGTTGAAATTGGCATCACATTACCGGTAAGGAAGCCCCAGTGTCTACTTGCTTTTATGATTAAACCCACTTCAGTCACTCATCTGTGCCCTAATGTGAAGCAGTGGAAACCCCAAAATCTTCAGGTCTTTCAAATTGTCCATAGAGCAAGTCTTTCAAACTTTCCATAGAACATAGAAACCTAACAGGCTCTTGCAAACAATTGAGCATTGTTTGTACGTGAATAGCAACATAATCAATTTCTGATAGTTGAAAGATGTCCTCTAGTGCTAGGAAGGGAATACTATTCCTTATTATCTTATCCAGACTATCATCCAGATCCAGAAGAAATCGTAGTCATGCCTTTTGTGTGTAGAGCTGAATAGATGAACCCCTTATAAGAGACTTTTTAAATTTTTGTGTTCTGTCAACACAAATTTCTGCAATTTTCAAAATTTCATTAAAATCCTCTGTTTGAAGATATGTGTCAGATATTGATTCAACATAAGATTTGTTCATATTTGAAGAAATTATCACAGGCATATTAAATAATATGGCAAATTCTTAGTGTCGCCTTTTAAAAAGTGGTCAGAATATTAAAATGTTGGACTGCAAGTCCATATATCTTTCTTATTTTCAAATTGTGCACTAACCTGCAATCTAAATTGTTCATTTATCCTCTATATGTGCTTCAACTTTGTACATACCAATTCCAGTTATTGACTACTTAAGGCATCTAGACTTTCATCTTTAAATTTATATTCTTTAATAGCTTTACACCTTTATCTAAGTCTACAAATTGTATATGTGCCACAGCAGCTTTACACCTTTATCTAAATCTACAACTTGTATGTGTGCCAAAGCAGATTTATGCCTTTATCTAAATCTACAACTTGTATGTGTGCCATAGCAGCTTTACGCCTTTATCTAAATCTACAATTTGTATGTGTGCCTTAGCAGCTTTACACCTTTATCTAAATCTACAATTTGTATGTGTGCCTTAGCAGCTTTACACCTTTATCTAAATCGACAACTTGTATGTGTGCCATAGCAGCTTTACACCTTTATCTAAATCTACAACTTGCATGGGTGCGATAGCAGATTTACAACTTTATCTAAATCTACAACTTGTATGTATGTGTGTGCCATAGCAGATTTACACCTTTATCTAAATCGACAACTTGTATGTGTGCCATGGCAGCTTTACACTTTTATCTAATCTACAACTTGTATGTGTAACAAAGCAGCTTTACACCTTTATCTAAATCTACAACTTGTATATGTGCCATTGCAGCTTTACACTTTTATCTAATCTACAACTTGTATGTGTGCCATAGCAGCTTTACACCTTTATATAAATCTACAACTTGTATGTGTGCCATATCAGCTTTAAGCCGTTATCTAAATCTACAACTTATACCCTACACCTGTTTTGTGAATAAATCTTCAATGTGAACACATATGTCATGACTTTAACAAAATGTGTTCAATGCACAAAAATAGTTAATTAAGACCCTACAAAAGCAATTTTTCTCAATCAAAAACTCCATCTTATCTGTGTAGTTATGCGTTGAAGAGATTCACCATTATTGAAATAAGTCTTATTTAAGCAACTACATAATACAAAAGTAACAAACGTAATGGATCATAAATAAAACTTTCAAGTAGATAATGTTAATAAAAGGACAATATCTAAAAATATCACAGCACCAATTATGCAAAACAAATGACATATACTGTCAACATGATAAAATGAGTCAAATAAATTTACCGTGAATCACTAATGTACAATATTATGACAGCTTCTGGGTAACACTTAACAGAATAAAATGCAAAATGGAATTATTCTTTTTAGCAACCGTTACCTGTAGGATACCTAAACATTAGTGACCTTTTTAAAGATTTCTTTTTAGGAAAGACAATGCTCACCCTTCTCCAGGTCACTATGCTTGCTGCTCTTTTTCTTCTTCTTTTTCTTTTCCACAGCATTGAGCTCCACCTTCTTTCCGAGGCGCTCAAGAATGGAGGGTCGTAATTGGACGGGCTCTGTCGGGTAGACGCTTTCCTCTTCTTCTAGGGTCTCCTTTGGGTTCTTCTTCTTCTTCTTCTCTTTCTTGATTTTCTTCATCTTTTTAGGAGCAGCTACTTCTTCCTGTTCTTCTTCTTCCTCTACCTCCTCTTCTACCTCTTCCTCTTCAACATTATCACTGCTATGCCTACGCTTAGCTGGCACAGAGTAGACTTGAGAGAAATCCGGTTTGGATTTGGATTTTTTCTTTTTTTTATCCTTTGAAGCAGAGACTTGAATCTGTACACGGAGTTTTTCGGGAGGAATGTCTAATTTTAAGTTGCTGGACGTTACAACACTGCTTCCAAGGCGACTAAAGGGAATGTTTTCTGCACTGCTAATGTCGTCATCCGACACAACATCTCTCCGAAATTCTGGAAGTCTTCGGGCTCTATTTCTAGATCTAGGTGAACGACTAGATCTTGGACGGTACTGATCTTTCCCTCTCTGAGTCCTTTCCTGAAAGCGATCTAGGCGATTGAACCTGTTATTTACAAAGCTAGGATCGGGCTTTGACGACCTTATAGGCTTTGACTTATTTCCTTCCGTCCTCCAAGCTCGACCAGAGTCAGAATCCTCACTGTCGTCATCTAAATCATTCAGAGAAGGGCCTGCCATTCCTTCTTCATCCTCCTCCTCGTTTTGGTCTGTCTTCTTCATTTCCATCTTCTTCCTTAGAGCTTTCAGAGAAATTCCGCTTTTGTCGCTCTTCTTAGGCTGACTTTCTTCCAACGGAGCATCTAATGGGTCTTCTTTCTCTTTCTCACTCTTTTTCGTCTTTTTCTTGCGTTCTTTGATACTTTTCAACGAAACAGTCTTTTTCGCATCCTCTAATCTAACTTCTTTAGTACCAAATTTTTTCCTCCTAGCTTCAATCTTGACTCTCTCTTCAGGCGGTAGTTTCTCAAGCTCTTTCTCATCCATGAACAAACCCTTAGAAGGATCTTCCCGCCCTAGTAAGCCTCCTTTAGAATGGGAAGAAATTTCTTTTGACTGGCTATGTTGCTGATCAGGCATCCTCCTATCATTCCTATGTGGACTTTCTCTGGCTCTCTCTCGAGAATTACCCCGTCTTCCGCGGTCCCTTGACCTAGAGGAAGGAGAAAGACTTCCATGAAAAGAGCTACCACCATATCGTGCGTTAGGGTCATCCCTCCTTGAATAAGGATAGTTTCTCCTATCTCTAGCATCATTCTGATAGTCGCGATTTTTACGAGGGGACACAGATCTGTTATTGGGAGACTTTCGCCTTCCTCGTGGAGATGCAGATCTGCGTGAATACAACGGCCTTCGTTGAGGGGACACGTTTTGTCTGAGAGGAGAAAATGCACGTCTCGGAGATCGAGAATGGTACGGCCTTCGTTTTGAGGGGGAAATAGATCTCCTATTTGGCGATCTCCCCCGAAGTGGAGATCTAGGGTACCTCAATGGAGATCGCCTTGGTGAAATTGACCTTCTTCTGGGTGACATCCTTCTAGCATAATTATCATGTGGGCGTATGGGACTTCGTGATCTAAATGGGGAATGAGTTTTGGGAAGGGGAGATCTACTTCTTTTACCATCCTGTCTGTTTCTTGGGGACACAGGGGATTGGGAATTCCTCAATGACACTTTTTCCTTTGAAGAATTTGACCGATGCGGTAAACTGATCTTTGCGTCACTATTTTTAGAATCCTTTTGATCTTTGTCATTACATTTGTCTTCATCTAATGAATGTTGTGATTTGAATGAAAGGGAAGATGAAGATGAAACTGGGGAGATTCCTCTGTCTTTATTTACTGATTCCCCGCCTAATGAAGCACCATCACGAACGCCACGTTTGCCTACACCACCAAAGACGGAATCATCGGCAGGTTCTTTATCAACAAGAAAGTCCAAATCTTCTTCAAAGTCCCCAATCACAGGATCCCCATTAGCCAGAGCATCAAGGTCCAAACTCTCCGCTTCGCTGCGTGCCGGTGAGCTCTGATGAGAGGTTACATCTTCATCTTCAGAATTATCATTGGCAATCTCAGTACTGTTTGCAGGTGGTTCTTCCAAGGCTGTTTCTTTCTTGTCCTCTGTGGCAATGTCCTTATCCTCCACGACAATGTCTGGCTCATCTTCCTTCAGGAAACGATCGATTTCTTCAGCAATGTCGTCAACTTCACTGTGACTGTCACTGGAGTCGTCTTCATCTTCACTGTCACTTTTGTCATAGCGGCTGAATTTATCTGAAAGATAAAAAGAGCAGGATGAATAAACATGCGACATTAGGCTAAAAAAAATACAGCACCACTTTTGTAACTTAAAATATGCAAACCCACCATGATTGAAACAATATGTAATGTTTTTAAAGACTTTTGATACATCAAAGTCGAAACACAAAATCACTACAGAAGGCCATTGAAGCATGAAGACTGAATAATTAGCTGGCGTAGTTCAGCAAAGCAGGTATATGCTCTCCAGGAGGTGCAGACCTGTGGAAGATTATTGAGAAGACCCTGGACTGCCTAGTCGTCAAGATCCTCACTCTCAGCTTTGACGAGACTCCAATGGAGAGGAAAAGCCAATACACTCTCCTTGCCCTTTTGTCATTGGAAGCTCTTTCCTCATAACATGCATCAATTTCCTCAACCTAAACAGAGCCCTGGCACATGCAGACACTTGCACCTTTAGTGAGGGGATGAGGTGAAGAGAGAGTACCTCAAGAAGAAGGGCAGACAACCTACATCTGACTTGGACCCTATTTGGTTCGCACTTCTACACATTCCATTCATGGTTGACTCAATATTCACTGCCTTAGGGACATTTCGGGAAAAACAAAGGCTTTGGGAGAAAACCCAGACAAAGAATCATGAGTGGAGCTCTGTAGGCGGTTTGTGTGAGAAAAAGCACTTAATAATTAAAATCTTCATTGATTAAAATACCTACCACTTCAGTGTCTTCAGAAAGTATACCTCTTTTGGTTACCTTTATTGGCAAAAGTTGAATGTTTCACTGATGAACAGCTTTGCTGCATAGACCAATTGGTAAATATGGTACCCATAAGGGCCTACAGGCACTGGTGCACTGCCAGCTACTTTTTCAAACTTTCACTTAACCTGTACGTCATGTTGAAATGACGTATATACTGCCATGATAGCTACCTTGAGGGATACTTTATGCAGAGATGCCAACCACAAAGGAGCCAAAAGAGGGACCAATGTGGAGGTTTGGAGGGACAAGTGAAGAAAAAGAGGGACATATTGTACCAAACTTACAGCCACAACTTTTGTCCACTATCACAAAATGGTGAAAACAAATAGTTACGTCCAACAAACAGAGAACTCAATTAATGAAGAGAAAATTCTTCAGAGAATTTGAAAACTGCATGGATTTTTGAAAAAATAAATAGGGGAAGCAAGGTCGAACAGAGACTAAATGGAGGGACAACTGATATTTAGGAGGGACAAATGCTGTTTTGGAGTTAATTTGAGGACTGTCCCTTCAAAAGAGGGACAGTTGGCATCTCTGCTTTATGAGCTAAATGGGACTGTGTGCTTGCATGCAATTTTACAGGATGACCCAGTAAAAGGACAGATGGTAGACATCTCTACATTGAGTAGATATATTGTTATAGTCTGACTGACACAAATCATGTTCAAATGTTCACAATTGCAGTGAATCTGATATTGAACAATAACATCAGATTCGCATTGTAAGAAATCAAATATGAGTAAGAAGAAAATATTTATCGAATCATCGGGCTGGGAATAATTAAATAATAGGATCTGGATAATGGGCCATATATTTGATTTTAAAAGTCATACTGACACAGGGTTGCCAGAAGCTAAAACCCAAACACCCAAAAAGTCTGCAGCTCACTTTTGCCAGATCCATGGGTGAAAGTTCATTACATTTACATTGGAAAATCCCGAAATTTCAAGTCACCTAGGCAAAGAGCCTGAATCAAAACCAACACACCTTGCCACTTTCTGCAACTACTAAAGGACAAACAAATCCACTTTACACACATAAATGCTACATAGTGACATATGTCCTTAAAATATGGTTTAAACGTAATACAGTGGAACCTCTCTTATCGGGAAATGACAGTGAATTGAAAATCTTTCCCGATTAGCCGGGTTTCCCGATTACTCAGGGACCTTGGGATTTTGGTTTTCCCTCTTCTCAGAAAGGTACCTTAGCCATTCTGCCTTGTCAAGGCAATCCCATTAGAAGGGTAGTACTAAAAAGGACTGTTGGACGTAGTCCTAACAAGGATCAAAACTTATGTCTACTCTTTTTTTGGTAGCCATCTTGGTGACAAAGGGTATGAAACAAAATTCAAATTGACTGTCATGTTGCAGAGCCAATGATCATGAAGTGAATGGTAAAATGTGGATTTGAACAAAGAATTAATTTATTGTCAGCACAGGACCAGTTGTTCCAAACAAAAGAAAGCATTCACTAGTTGAGGGACAACAGGGCAGCTCTGATTTCATTGGTTGAGGAACAAAAAGACGAGTGTCATTGGACAAGAGATAAGGTGATGCGCAATGCACGATTGGTCATCTCCACCCACATCCACCATGCGATTGACAGGTAAAGCATGCAGCGAAAAGCTGTGTCAGTGCGCGAGTCTGCCAGTAAGCTCCTCCCCTCGTCAACACCTTATTGCATGGTTGGACGGGGACGGCCGAGTTTCAAGATTTCACTCTTGTGTAAGCGACGCCTAGTCTCCGTGGCTCACAGCAAGCGTGGACGCGCACTCTCGATGGACATCATCGACCTGAGGAATGTAACATACCCTTAAATCTGTCCATGACTCAGTAGAATGACATGCAAGTCTGCATGTGACCGCTGCCCAACCGTCATCACCTATCTGTAATGCCAGACGGCTTATTGAAGACGCACGTTTCCAGATTTCACACTTACGTACTGGCTCCTGGGCAGTTTGA